>JASVEL010010635.1:0-75650 GCA_032618575.1 Nicotiana noctiflora | reverse complement strand
TCTGCTCGTGCCTATGCAGAAGGCGTGGGCTATAACATACGAACATATAGGGATTAGGCTGAATTTCAGTTTTATGGCCCTAAAACGCCAAAAAATAAGGAACGGGCATGGCAAGGCGGTGACTATTATTCCTTGGGTCATTTTTAATGGGAAGTCAAAATGCCAGGCTATCCTAGTCCGACCGCCCGGGCCCATGCAGAAGGCCTGGACCATAACATACAAAAATTAGGAGATCGGGAGTAATTCTAATTTTATTGCGCTTAAAGGCTGAAAAATGAGGAATGATCATGGTGAGGCGGTGACTATTATTCCTTAACTCACTTTTCATAGTACGGATAAAGTTTTGGTGATTCGATTCTGGTCCCCTGGGCTCATGTAGAAGGCTTGGGCTAGCACATGAAAATTTTGGAATCGAGCGAAATTTCAATTTTATGGCCTTGAAGTGCCAAAAAATGAATAACGGTCATGGCAAGGCGGCAACTGTTATTTCTTACGTTATTTATAATGGTCTGTCAAAATTTTAGGCGATCCAGGTCCGTCCGTAAGGGCCCATGCAGAAGGTGTGGGCTATAGCGCACAAAAATAGAATCAGATGGAATTCCAGTTTTATGGCCCTAAGACGCCTAAAATGAGGAATGCTCATGGAAAAGCGGGGATTATTATTCCTTAGCTAGTTTTTATGCTAAGGCAAAATTTTAGGCAATCCTAGTTTAGCTGTCCGGGCTCATGCAAAATGCATGGGCTATAAGCACACGAAAATTTAAGAATCTGATGCAATTCCAATTTTATGGCCCTAAACTACCAAAAAAAGAGGAACAGTCATGGGGAGCCGATGACTATTGTTCCTTTGGATATTTTTGATGGCCCAACAAAATTATAGGCGATCCAAGTCCGGCGACCCGGGCCCATGCAGATGGTGTGTGCTTTAGCACCTACAAATCTAAGAGTCGGGCGAAACTCCAGTTGTACGACCCTAATATGCCAAACAATGGGGAATAGTCATGGCTAGGAGGTGACCATAGTTTCTTGGATCATTTTTTTAAGTTTCAAAAAATATTAGGCGATCTAGGTTTGGTCATGTGGGTCCATGTAGAAAGCATGGGCTATAACACACGAAAATCTTGGAAATTGAGCGGAATCCAAGTTATATGGCCCAAAAATGCCAAGAAATAAGTAACAGTCATAGCGAGGCAAGGCGATGATTATTATTCCTTAGGTCATTATTTATGGACCAGAAAATATTTAGGTGGGAGCGAAAAATCTGTGAATAGGGCGAAATTCTAGTTTTATAGCCTTAAACGCCACAAAACGAAAAATGATCATGGCGGGGCGGTGACTATTGTTCCTTAGGTATTTTTTGATGGGCCGACAAAAATTTAGGTTATCGGTGTTCGGTGGCCCGGCCCATGCATAAGGCATGGGATATAACATCTGGAAATCTAAAAATCAGGCACAATTCCAATTTTGTGGCCTTAAATGCCAAAAATGAGGAATAGTCATGGCGAGTGTTGGCGGCCAATTTTGACCTTCAATTAATATAGTTATACTTAATAGTTTACAATAAATATTTTGAAAGAATTTTCTATTAACAAAATACTTATTTTTACAAATTAATTAAGTATTGGTTTTGAAATTAATAAACCAGTATTATTATTATAGAATTTAAAAGTACTTATTATTTTAAAATATTTTTTAAGACATAAAGGTTTTATAAGTAATTACCCTTTAAAATTTGGATAAATTAGATTACTATAACTCAAAATTAGTATTGAAAATTAGGAAATAAAGTAATTTATAAAAGATTACTATTAGTTAGTACTGCATTTGATAGCCATAATTCTACTATATTTTATTGGAAATTTATTAAGTTTAATTAAATTAATTCTAAAGGGGTTAAAAACTAAAAGTTATAATTGAAATTCCTTAATTAAATACAAACTGACTATTTTTTAAATCAATTCTAGACTAATACATAAGCCCAATACGAAAATAACTCTGGTCCAATCCCCCCCACACTTTGGCAGCCCGTTCCATTCCCATTTAACCAATGAGATCATGCCACGTCACTGGTCCTTATCACTCACAAAACAAACACATGTGCATCTAGGCTGTTAGTCCATCTTATGGAGGATTACATTTAATATCCGATTTTCTTTTAATTTTTTCAACATTCGCCTAAAGATATCATCTCCATCGTCAAAATCATATAATTTGACGGCCACTAAAATTCCTCCCCAAAATCATTAAATGCTCGCATTATCTAGGCCATTTGACATCAGATCTAATGGCCCAGATCTTGTCTCTCATCTTTAAAAATCATTTCCCCTACCCATCCTCTCTTCTTTACTCTTCTCTCACTTCTCTCAACTTCACAGCCCAAATCAATCAAAAGATCTTGTACAAATTTATGCAAGGTCATGAATTTATCTAGAGATTCATCCTCCCTATCTACCATATCTGTGATTCTTGCTAAATCATCATCTTTCATCAATAAAGTTTGAAATCCCCCAAATATGAAACATCATCGCCTTTAATCTTTCAAATCCATGGCATGCGTGGTTATCTATTTTTCCTGTACTTCAGATCTCGTTGCTTTTTTCTTTTCACCATTTGATTTCAAAGGCCCCAATCTTAACCCTAGACCAAAACGTGAAACTTTAACTTGTCTCACTTCTTCCTTAGTTCTTTCAAATCGAATCAGGCATGGATACGCTAGATGGCTTAAACAATAATATTCGATATCCAGCGGTCAAATGCAATAACCTCTGAGTATTAAAGTTCTAACCGATGGTCTCTCATGCTTCAACGGTCGGTATCTCATTTCCCTATGCTTAGGTAAAATCGCTACAGACTTCCCTCTGTTTCTCCAAGATTTTCACTCGATTGTGCTTACATCATCATTCCTTCTTTATTCTCCACCATCGATTTGAATCTGGAACCCTAATGCATTTACAACCACAATAAATAGGAGCTTTTAATGTTCTCACCTAACACACGAAAAAGTTGCAACAAATACACCACAAATTTTCATTTTGCGATCCACACTTCCATCATAGATTTAGCATGGAGAATTTTGGAGAGTGGTTCTGTGGTTAATTTTGCAGCTGCATAACTCGTTGCGGACGGCAGATCTGCCGCAGACTTGTCTAGGCTTTTCCAGTTTTTTGGACTGTCTTTGTGGTTTATTTTGCAGGTTGCATATCTATTCTACGGTCCACTCTGTGACCGCAAAGTTGAGTTCGGAGGGTCTATTTCACGGGTGCATAACTAGTTTGCGGACCGCAGACCTGCCGTAGATTTGTCCAGGCTTGTCCAGTTTTTGGGATAATTTTTGTTGTCCATTTTGCAGGTCACATATCTATTATGCGGTCCACTCTGCGACCGTAAATTTGAGTTTGAAGGGTCTATTTTCTATTTTTACAACCCGACCATATTTTGATTAAAGGTCTTTGGGGCTCGTTTTGAAGGAAAAAATTAGATGTTTTATAGAGATGGGAGTATCTTAGAGAGAGGGGGGAAGACCTAGCAATTGTACTCGTCAAATCTTGCCCCAATCTTAAAGAATCATGAAACCCACTCACTAACCATTATCTATCAGGGTAAGTCCTTCTCCTAAGCTTTCACGCAAAATGTTATGTGTCTAAGTATGTTGTGGGGTTGGAGATTGGAAATGCATGTGCCAATAAGAGGTAGTATGTGGAGTTGTTGAACTATTTTGGGTAGTTTCTTGTTGAAATTGGTTGAGGGAGGAAGGGATTACCATTGTAGAGCCTTGCATTCGATTTTTGCATAATAGGTGTTTGACGAAATTCCCAAGAGAGCTATACCATAAGAATCATTCCAATTAATATTTGATTTTTCCCTATCTTCTTATCGGTTGAATTCGCTAGAAGTGTTGGAACGTTGTAGAAAGCTCAAGAAAGGCATGCATTAATACACACGAAACAAATACCATCATAAGTTTGTATTTTATGACCACAAAATGCTATAAAATGAATCCCAAAAGTCATTGCGAAACAATCAATATTGGTCACTAGATCATCTCCTATGGACCTATGGAATTTCTGGCTAATTGGTATATGTCAAAAAAATTATAAAATTAGCATGTACATACACATGAAAAAAGTGGATATAATCACAAATCAAGCCCGAAGTCATAGTGAGTATTGGTTACTAGACCGTTTACTACGGAACTAGGATATTTCAGGCTAATTGGAGTCCGTATTTAGCTTGCACTTTATTGTGCTTTTTCATTTTATGCTTGATACCTGATGAATGATGGTTGTGCTTGTTGTTCCTACTTTTTTTTTTTTTTATGGCTTCTAATCAGCTGTTGTGATCTGAAAAAAGAAAATTCCAAATTCCAAATAGTTGATTTCTTACTGTATGCATGCAATGGAGCAAAAAATTAAATAAATAAATAAACAGCAATTATTGGAGCAAGAAGCATATCGTCATATAAAGCACAAAACATTTCAGTTCATACAATTTGTATGTACATAGAATTAACGTTTGATCAAGTCGCACAATCTTCTCTTAATTTCTATTTCTTTCTGTCATTCCTTTAAACATGAAATCAAACCTGCAAGTCATAAGCACTCTACACAATTATCACACAGTAAAACAAGGATTTTAACTTATATATAGACTGACATATAGATGATCCCAAACCACTGTATTTTCTCTTTCAATCGTTTACCATCAATAAATAATTCTTACATACATAGGCTTAGTCCAAAGTGTGAACGATGAAATCAGCAGTATCAACATGCATGTTAGTAGTCTTGACACCATAACTTCCTATAGAGTTTGAACTTTCTTGATCATGGTGATGATCAATCAACCCAAGTTTCTCATTTTGGCTACGACGATGAAAATCGGAAGCATTATTGTCATGAATGTTGGAGATTGGAATTCCACTTGGTATGTTGTTGTTGTTGTTGATGTTGGAAGGTGGGTGATAATACATCCGACCAGTCTGAGGGCAATGAGAATGAAACCTAGCTACTATTCTTACACCTACATCCACCATTTCCATGCATTTCCCCATGGATTTTTGGAAATTTTGGAGAGAAAAGTATAAGTGCAATAGCTCTTAAAGATAGTTGACAAAAGGACGAGGAAATTGCTGAGTATGTAAAAAAATTATAGGGGAGTCTGAAATTTTTGTTTCTTCAAAATGGCTTTGACATTAGAGTTTTTTGTTGCCCTTTCCCCATGGTTTGGAGTCTTTTTGACTTTGTTAATTATGACTTCTCCATATGTGGCGGGTCACAGTATCAAAGATTTTGTCAAATTGAGATGTCATATAAGCGGACGTAGATTTTGGTCAATAATATAGTATAATAACCTAGACAATAATTGTAAGCTGCAGCCGTACATATTGGACGGAACTAGTCCTATATATTTGCTATAGTCATAAGGCAATGCAATTTACTCAACATAGAACACCATATTATTAGCTTCGATATGTGTTAAAAGATTTATCAAAAAAGTATAAAATAGTAATAGGTTTCGAACTAAGTAAATCAAGCTGTTTGTGATTGAATTTTGAATTCAAATACATAAAGTTTAAATTCAGAATTTGTCTTTGACGTAGATAACAACGGATTCACTTATACATAAGATTTGTGGGTGGCAAAAAGTTCTAAGCCTTATATTTTTCCAAAAGATAATGCAAATTAATTTACCACATAATAATCAAGAAGCATAGTAATTCGTTTCGAAAGTTTTCATAGTATTGTCAGAATATATACTGGTATGGTACTGAGATGCAATACAAAGTAAATCACCATTTTGGTTGGCATGCATTCTCTAGTACAATCAGCTTAGGAACTATACTTTGGCTACTATACTTGGCCTCATTTATATACCACTGGAGTAATATTTATTGTTATTATATGTGTTTTTCCTATGCATATATGCAGCCTCTCTTGGGCCAAATTTTATAATCTTGTGCAATTTGCAACTTGATTCACCTCTATTTTTTAGCTGTCTACCTTCATTTTATCTGCAGAAAAGTTAAAAAGGTTGAAAAACATTAAGGGAAAGAATGGAGAAAAATCTGTTCTGAAGTTACAATATAAGCACTAAACTTTCAATTATGCAGAGATAATAGAGAGTAATGCATACATCATATGCATATAGCTTTACTCTTTATGTCTTGTTCGACTCAAAATGTTTACAAGCATTTATGAATTCAAGACAATCAATAAAAATGAAGGGCCAATCATAACAAGTCGTAACATATCTGAAATCTAACAAGGAAAAGATAATAAAAATTATTGTATGGACGGTAGAAAATATTGGTGATCTTTATTCATGATAATGGGTTAATATGCTTCTCCATAAAGAGGTTCAAATCTTTACAATCATATTTTAAGAGATCTACCGTTATTCTGTTCTTTGTCTTGGGTTCTCACTCTGTGTTTTACTCTGTATTTCTTAGAGCCCCATGTGGAGAGAGTGGAACACTTTTTCTGATGTCTGCCCTTGTATTTATAGACGTTTGCTTTACGAGTTGACTTTCTAGGAGATCGGGCCCACGTTAGGGGGTTATTTCGGACGTATCCGGAAAGTATCGACCTCGACCAAGGCTTTAGGAATAGTGATTGGCGCATGTTATGTTTATACTAGTCGAAAGGAGTGGTCAATCTGATTGACTGTCGTGGGGTTAAACTATGACCCATACAGTTAGTCCCTCCGCTTATCATGGTCTCCTCGAGATAGACCCTGGTAAGCGGATATGACCGATTGAAGAACGACCCCTTTCCGGGCGAGAGGGGGGGATAATAATTGCTTATGATGCCTTATCACTATTACCTTTCGTATGATGGGGGTACGATCTCGTGTGCGAATATTCTTGGCGAATGGAAATGGTCGGTACGTCGTAACCATGGGTTAGGATATGTTTCATCCGTGAGGACTTTTGGGACGCAGTGTCTAGTCACCTCGCCCGATGAGGCGTCTATGTCTATGTGGTATCCTAAATGGTGACCGCGATTTTAGCGCATGCTCTTTGGTTCTGATCGTGGTGGCAGCGGTTTTGGTGAAACTGAACCATTTTTTTACGGTTAGGCTACGCATTTAATGGCACCTGTCGGTTTCCCGAGGTTTGATTTAGTTGCCTATAAGAAAGTTTGAGATACCTAATGCTCAACACTCATTGGTTTATTTGCAACTGTCATTTCTGATACCAAGGTTTGGGCTACGTTGTTATTCGTTCTCAGTTGGATTCATCACTCTTCCCTTATCTTTCAAGTGATTTTGATTAATGGTTGGCTCTTCTTCTCGTGATGGTCTCCATACATTGGTACCTATTAGTCCTCCGGTGATCGAAGGGCTGTCTCCGGTGCTTGCGGATGACGGTCGGAATGAGGCTGTGAGAGTCCCAACAGTAGACGAAATTCTCCCGGCAACGGGAAACTTAGCGCTAGACTTCACTGTGAGCACGTGATTTTTGCCTAAACATGAATTACTCCCACAAAATCAAAACAAAAATGGTCTATTTTATGGTGTGTATTTTTGTGAGATTGTGTGTTAAATTGATGTTTGTGTTGTGTTTACATTTTTTTTGAGTTGTATTTTTTAGAGTAATTAAGTTTGTTTTTGAGAATATAATAAATAAATATATATATATATATATATATATATATATATATATATATATATATATATATATATATATATATATATATAACGCGCTTTACATTTTAGCATTTAAAGGTCTGGCTTGTGTGATCTACTTTAATTAGTATTTTTTTTTAGGTTGATATTTGTTAGTATAACTAGTAATAGTATAATTTGATTTTTGTAGTGTAATTAGAATTTATTTTAATAATTTGAGAATTAAAATTAAAAGAGAAGAGAAAAGGAAATATTTAAGAGGAAAATCTGATTTGGGCCAGTCTTTATTTAAAACACCTGGACCACATGTTTATTACCCAAAGACCTCTCCAAATTAACCCAAACCCAATCCAAACCCGCCCAACACCCTTGACCTGACCCAAGCCCAATAACCAAATGACCCCCCCCCCCCCCATTTCATTTTTTGATCATTCTATTCTTGAATACCCAAGAGAACAAAAATTAAAACCCTAGCCCCTCTCCTTTTTCTCCTACAGCCGGCGGCGTCCAACCAACCACCATCACCCCATAGCCGTCGTCGAGCAACTGCCGCCCGCCAGCCACCTACCCCCAGCCCATCGTCCATCCTCTCCAACCTTCATTACCCCGTCGCGACGACACAGCTACCTTCGCACCACCGCGACGACCCCAGCCACCATCGAACCGCCAACCTCCCCTGCTCGTCCCTTCTTTTTCTTCGACAACCAACGCCGACAGGCGCAAAATCAGCGACCCTCGCCAGAATCGTTCTCCAAACCAAAGAACCCCAAATCAAGATTTCAAGAACCCTAGAATCCGAATTAGGGATTTTCGTTTGAATTCAAAAGGAATTGGGGTCTAATAGACCTTAATTGGATTGTTTTTACTTAAAAAAACATTTCAATTAAAGTCTTTTCGACCCCGAATGCCAAAGCCTCAAGTCGGCCGAGTCTCCATTTCTTTTGTTTCAAGGTATTTCTTTTTTCTTCTCTATTTTTGTTTAATTATACTCGTCGCTTTAGTAGTTTTTTGTTTGTTATTGATTTTTGTTGTGATTTCATCAATTCTCTATTTTTCTTCATCTATTTGGGACCGTTTTATTTTGTCGATTTGTTGTTTCTGATTGATTGCTATGAATGATATTGCTATAAAATAAGAACTCGATTCGATACTTCGTCGAATAGCCAATTCTTCATTTTGGACTGTTCTAGCCGAGAATTTGCTTGATTCACTGTTTTGAGATTGATTATCGTAATTGATTGATTGTTGTTTGTTGATAAGTGTGTGTATTCGAGTCGATTATTGAAGTCGAATAACATTCTTGCTTCTTTCATTTGGATTTTTTTTTCTTCTCTCGGCTTAAGTGTTGAAAAATGAAAACTTGTTCATCGATTGTGTGTTATTGATTGTGTTTGTTGTAATCGACTATACGAATGTCGTCGATTAGGTTCGTAGGTTCGTTTGTTAGAACATTAGAGCACAAATCCGGCATTGGCCGAGATTCCCTGATTCACTGTGTTTGCGTTTGTTTGAATGTCAATTATACATGTTGTGATCGATTTAACGAATGTCGTCGTTTAAATTCGCGAATTGGTTGTTTGAAACCCCGGGCAGTGGTTCACTGTTGTTTGAATTGAACTGTTCTGCCTTGTTTGTTTGATTCTTTTGATAAGTTAGCTACTAATTTGGATATAGCTGTCTTAGTCTAGAGTTTGAAAGCCAAAAGCTGATTCAAAGAGTGCATTGCACATGAACTGGTTGTTTAAAACCTGCTGGACAGCAGTGTTTTCCATCTCTATTGCGCCTTTAGGATTTGATTAATTATAAATCCCACCTTTAGACAAATCAGGGTGGAATAATCGGAGAATGTGAGGATAATAATGAGTATTTTTAACTTTGTTGAGTGCTTGGTCAGTTGTTAGAATCAGGATGCACATGAGAGGGAATATACAGCTGAAAAAGGTTTGAAAAAGGGGAATAATAGGTGCTGGACAGATCTGAAACTGAAAAAGGAAGGGCTGTTGGTTGGGATCTGTAGGTTATAAAAGAGAACTCCCTGGAAAACACACAAAAACAGACAGTGATATACTCTTTGATAATACTCTCTGATAGTAAACAACAGGATATACTCTCAGATAATACTCTCTGATAGTAAACAACAGTGATATACTCTCTGAAAACACATACACAGACATACTCTCTGGAATTCACACAATAGGCACACACTGTTTCACAAACACACTCACAGAGAGGACACAACTACATTTTAAAAGAAATCAGAACATTCAATTGATTCTTTGTTCTTTGTTCTCTTTCGAATTTTGAGTGTTCAGTTCTTTGGAGATCATTCGTTGTTTTTCTGTTTGGTTCACAAATTGATTTTGGGTCGTTGCCTGGATTCTGTTTCTGTCTAAGTTTGGGGTCTTTGAGTTGTACTGGAGTTTCAAGTGTTACTGCTGTTGCTTGTTTGTTGCTGCCAACTGTTGTTTTTCTTCACTTGCTGTCGCTGACCTTTTCTTTTGCTCTATTTCAATTCAAATCCCAGGTATTTCATCCTCTATAATGCTTTGAAGTTTTTCACTCAATGTACCTGAATCATTTCGGAATCAACTGAAGAAACTACTATTATCATTTTTAATTTTCCTCTGTATTGCATCTTTGTTTAATCAGTTACTGCAGTCATAGATTTTCGGAATACATCAAGTCACCATTAGAAATTTCGGAGTTTTGTTTTAGTAATTAGATTAAAGGGACTTTGGGTTATTGGTTAGTAATTTTTAGAACCGGATTCAATTTTGTGATATACATTTGTTAGTTGTATAATGTATTTGTACGAATTGAGATTTCCCTTGATATGGTAAATTGGTAATTTGTTAAAGTCAATTAATTTAAGCATGTTTAAGGTATTAATTTGGTTGATGTTAATTATTAATGCAAGGTATTTTGAATCATTTTTGAATTTCTTCACTTGATTTTCCCTTGAAATCTGTTTATACTTAAGTAGACAAGATAAGTTAGCCCGGGTTTTAGATGCCAATGTCAGATCGATTTTAATCGCATAGTCTTGCTTTCGCTAATTAACATCGGATTAAGGATAGTAAACAATCTTACTTTTTAATAATTGGATCAAGGTGAATTATTTCTATTTCGCATATTTTGATCAATTTTCCGTTAGCTTATATCTTGTCATTCAATCTCCGGCCATAAATCAAAGCTAGGAAATAATATATCATTTGGTATGATTCTTTAATTGGAAATAATTTTAAGGGATACACTGTTAAGTAAATTGATTTTTTTTGGGTTAGTTTTACGATGGTTTTAATCGGCATAGTTTCAAATAAATAATCCGGATACTTTTTTATATTCACCTATCTGTCAAAAAGTCCGAGTCTATGTTGCAATTAGTCTTTCTTTTGGCATGGTTTCAAATTAATATAGCGGTTTAAAAGATTTAATTGGAGCATATAATTTGTAAACATGTATAAAATCAGGTATTTTTAGCCATTTATAATAACTGAAGCGACCGTGCTAGAACCACGGGATCCGGGGGTGCCTAACACCTTCCCTCGGGTCAACAGAATTCCTTACTTAGAATTTCTGGTCCGCAGACTTCATTTGAAAAGTCGTAATTTTCCTCGATTCGGGATTTAAATAAATCGGTGACTTGGGACACCTTAATTTATTCCAAGTGGCGACTATGAAATAAATAAAATAATCCCGTTTCGAATATTGTCACTTAAATTGTTGCATTTACATATCTTATGCTTTTATATCAGTGTTAGAACCTATCGGATGAGTTAGGAATGAATTGAATTGAAAAAGAAGCAAATAGCATATTTGAAGGAAGTTTGAATATGGAAAGTCAACCTAGAGTTGACTATTGAGTTAGAGTGCTCGGAATCGGATTCTGATGATTCGACTAGTTTCGGGGGATCATTTATGACTTAGGAGAGCAATCGGAATTGAATTTGGAGGTCCGGTGTAGTTTTAGGCTTGAATTGGCTAAGGTTGAATTTTGGCGAAATTCGAACGGTAGGTGAGATTTTGATCCGGGAGTCGAAATGGAATTCCGACAGTTGCAGTAGCTCCGTTAGGTGATTTTGGATATGCCTGCAAATTTTCAGGTCATTCGGACGTCGTTTGGTCGGGTTTTTGATTGAATGAGCAATTCGGAAATTTTGAAGAAACTTAGGCTTGAATTAGTGTGTAATTAGTGATTTTGATGTTTAGGATGGTGTTTTTATGTTATGAGCAAGTTTGAATGAGGTAATGTGATATACTGGTGGCTTTGATTGAGGTCCCGGGGGCCTCGGGGTGATTTCGGATGGCTAACGGGAATTTTTGAGTTGAAAAAATGCAGCAGAAAAATTGCAGAGATATTTTGTTCTATGCGATCGCAATGCTCTGATGCGATCGCATAGTGTTAGCTACAGTGCCCGGAGAGTTTGTTCTATGCGATCGCAATGCCCTGATGCGATCGCATAGTGTTAGCTACAGTACCCAGGATTTTGTTCTATGCGATCGCAATGCCCTGATGCGATCGCATAGTGTTAGCTACAGTACCCAGGATTTTGTTCTATGCAATCGCATAGTGTTAGCTACAGTGCCCGGAGAGTTTGTTCTATGCGATCGCAATGCTCCGATGCGATCGCATAGTGTTAGCTACAGTACCGGACAGAATGTTAAAAACATTTCAGTCGCGAAAACAACCCATTTTTCCACCATTTTTGGCCGTTCTTGAGAGCTTTTGGACGGGAATTGAAGGGATTTCGACGGGGAATCATTGGAGGTATGTTTTATGGGTTAAATACATGTTTTTATACAAGAATCATCCATGGAATTCATGAATCTATAGCTAAAAATCAAGAAAATACGGCTTGGAGCAAAAACCTTAAATTTGGGATTTGAAGGACCATTTGTGGTCCGAATTGGGAGTTCTTGGTATGTACGGACTCGTGGCGAGACGAGGATTCCGAAAATCTGAATTTCAGAATTTTTCGTGATGTGGGCCCCGGGCTCGGGTTTTGTCAATTTCGTGATTTTTGATATTTTTCGAGTTCTTTCGATTGGGTTATGTTCCATTAGCCTATTTTGATATATTTGTACTGATTTTGGCTAGTTTGACGTGCGTGGATGCCGGTTCGAGGAGCTAAGGCGTCGCGAGCATGAAGCTTCTACCGGTTCGAGGTGAGTGGTAGTAGTAAATAATGTACTGAGGGTTTGAAACCCCGTACTAGCACTTCACAGTGCTATATTGAGATGAGACACGCGTTCTATGACGGGCGTGGTGACATTGTGATTGGGGGTTCGGACTTAGTCCTTCCCGACTAATAGTATACTGTGTGTTATGACTGAAATATAAACTCAGCCATAGCTCTAGCTGTATAGCATAATATGAGCCCGTACTAGATGTGTACATTGAGAGAGATTATCTAGGGTGGAATTCCCTGTTCTAGCTGAGTGGGCCTGAAAGGCCAAGTCTATACCGATTGAGATGAGATAGGGTCAAGAACCCACTATGAGATGTTATATTGGGCCTGAAAGGCCAAGTCTATATTGACTGAGACAGGGTCAAGGACCCACTGTGATATATTATATTGGGCCTGAGAGGCCAAGTATATACTGACTGGAATAGGGTAGAGGACCCATTATGAGGTATTATATATATATACCTATATTGGATCGGGGTGCACGCCGCAGCAGTATATATATTGGATCGGACTGCACGCCGCAGTAATATACATGTGGGACGGACTGCACGCTGCAGTATTATTGCGCTTGGGCTGTAGGAGCCCCTTCGGAGTCTGAGTCTGCACACATTCCAGTGAGCGCTGGTATATTATGGGATCGGGCTGCACGCCGCAGCAGTATATATGTTGGATCGGACGGCACGCCGCAGTGATATATGGTGGACCTGGCTGCACGCCATAGCACCATAGCGCTTGGGCCTAGGGAGCCCCTCCGAAGTCTGTATACACCCCCAGTGAGCGCCGTCGACGTTAAATGGAGCGGGCTGCGCGCCGCAGCGGTATATGTATTGGAGCGGGCTGCACGCCGCAGCATTATACTTATTCATATTCATATATATACTGAAATATTTATATGTTATAGACAGATGTATATGTCTCCATATATTGAGATGGTTGTATACCGTAGTGGTACGAGCGAGGATGTGGTCAGTGTGGGACCTAGATGAGATAGATGTGGATTGGAGATCAGAGTACTCATTATAGTGATGATTAACTTGTGGGGGTTGCCTTAGAACTGTTTAGTGATAGTACAGGAGTTCTTATTTTCAGTTATTATTTATTATTGTTACTCACTGAGTTGAAATATACTCACCCCACTCCCCTGCACTTTTTGTGCGGATATACAGGTTCAGGAGGGCAGTTGAGCTATCGCAACTGCTTTATTATCCCCATTCCGTGGAGACTTCGAGGTAGCTGCCAACGTCCGCAGTACCTGACCTCTTTCTTTTTATCATTTTGTTGTCTCCATTCTGGTTAGACTTGATTTTGTAGTAGATCTCATTTGTAGAGGCTCAGACTTGTGACGCCACGATTTGGTTGGGACTGTGTTCTTGTATTTCAGTTCTACACTTCTTGATTTGTTATGAAAACAGGCTAATCATGCCGATTAATCGGTATTAATTATACTTGGCTGGTTTAATTGGATAAGATGGTCGGGCTTGCCTAGCAATGTGTTGGGCGCCATCACGACCGGGGTTTGGGTCGTGACAAGTTGGTATCAGAGCCTAGGTTAACAGGTCTCGCGAGTCATGAGCCGGTTGGTAGAGTCTCGTGGATCGGTACGGGGACGCCTGTACTTATCCTCGGGAGGCTGCAAAGCTTTAGGAAAGTTTCAAATTCTTGGAATTCTCATCGTGCGTGTTTGATTCAGCTTGAAATGTAATTCTTGAAATTCCTCCTGCACATGGATACGCGCACTCGAGTGCTTAGTGATAACTTGCCTTGATTACTTATGATTCCCCAATCGAGGGACGAGATATAATCTCTGTGAATTCATGTTGGGCCAGTCGGGAGGACTTGAGGCCAGATCTTTGTCTATGGCTTGAGCACCAAGGTACTAATTTCGCGAGCTAGTATTATGAAGTTCATACGATCAGTATTGATCTTTATTGTGCAAATGGCAGTTTGATAATGGGAGATAAAGTGCCTTACGTGTGGTAGTATGAGTTCAAATGCAGGAAAACCAAATTGGTTGTACTAGGTGTATCATGGTGAAAGGTATATGTGTTATGATTTGAGCAGGTGTAGCGCATGTTCATGTACTAATGCTGATGATATAATTCATGTAGTATTGAGATTTATGTTGTTGAAATACATTGTGACATCTTGTTGAGTTGTGGGTGTATTGTTAGAATGGTTTGGTGATTCTCTGGCAGGTGGATAGGCCAATTTACAAAGGAAACTCTGCCGAAATTTTTGAAAAATTTGGGACTTAGAAAAGATGTTGTGGCCTAAGGAATGGGCTTAGCTATTGCGTGTGAATGAATATGAGAATTGCAAAAGAGTTAAGATTTCCGATAATTCAAGTTTCCGGCAAAGTTTGTAAATAGCTCGAGTTTAATCTCACTGTAACATTGGAGCATCAATTGAGTAAGAATGCTATGAGTGGCTAAAAGTGCTTTGATGTATGGCTCAGAGCCAAGTTGGGGAGGTTGTTATTGACTAACTGATTGCACTATTGTGTGCTATGATGGTTCTGCTGTCTTTAAGTATGTTGGGAAAATTCTGACAAGGTTATGGTGCTTCGTAGATATGAAGAAATACTAGGATGTTTTGAACTACTGTTGGTAAGGAATGTTCGGTGTATAGAAAAGAAAGATAGCGAATTGTACCTGTAAGTAATCATGTTCGGCGATGTCAGAGTTCTAACAAAACACGAGTGGTTCTACTCAATAGGACAGTTGAATTATAGCTGAATAAGGGTGAATGATGCCGAGAATGGTTTTGCAGTGTTCAAGATTTTGCTTGTAACAGTCAGGTGCCTTAAGATTGTGTATGTGGCTAAAGATGGCGGTTTCGTTATAAAAGATCAAGGCTTGTGTTATATTATGTGAATGATGGGATTCTATGTAGTATTGGGAAGTAATGATAACAAATTCAAAATCGCGGGAAGTTCTTCAAAATAAAGTGTGGTAGAATGTGGTACTTCTAGGAAACATTTGAGAGAGTATTCAGCGGCCCGTGAGCCTTAGACCGTGTGGTCTTGTGTACGAGTTTTGTGTGGTAAAAAGCGTTGAGGCATTGTCATGCTACAGTAAAGACTGATATGAAATTAAAGATGAATCAGAAAGGAAATTGGGTAAATGGATCAACTTGTTAATAAACCGAAATGGTATGATAAGGAATACGATTAATTCCTAGTATATGTTTGAAGTAATGAGTCTTGCAGATATTGTGCAATAAAGCTTTTGAGTATTGGCAGTTGTGTAACTCGGTATGGGTATAAGGACTCGGTCCTGGCAATTTAACTTATGTAATGTAATTGGGAGAAAGGGTTTGTGATGTGTTTTATGTGGTTTGAAAATGAGTGTATTTCCTGTTGGTATGTAAAGCTCGAAATGTGTAATGAGTTTTCTCAATGTGGGATCATGAAAGTCCTTGACTAGTTGAGTGCGCTGATGTTTGCGGCGTAGGGAAAGGGATATGAATTTTCCCTGTTGTCTTATTATGGTATGGTATATGCGATGTGTTATGGAAAGTTGATAACGGCATGTTCAAGGTTTTGAGATCAATTAATATTATATGAGGAGTCATTAAAATCCTCAAGCAGCGTGGGCAGCTGCAGATAATCTGAGAACCAATCTTCCTGGTGATTTAGGAGAATGGTACTGCTATACTAGTATTTCGGCAGAGTCTATGGTCAAAAGGTCCAGGTAAAATAAACTGATAATATCTAGCGGTATGGTGGTATACTCCTGTTGGATCGACTGTAATAATTGAGTCCTTGATGACATAGTGAAATTTATGAATGGCTTTCGTGGTATGAATGGACGCTTGATGTGCGTTATGTAATCGCACAGTGAAGTACGGAACCAGGCATAGTGATTCCTGTGTTATGTATGTGTTGGAGACTAGAAGTTCTCGTAACCCGCCTACGCAGCGGTGGTATATCGTGTGTATCGGCACAGTGTAGCGGTTATCGGAAATTGGAAGCCCTAGTGGCTATCTCGTCACTTGATATGACGAATTTGAATAATGATATATGATTGCAGGCTGGTTGTCATAAGTCAGGTTGTCTAGACTAATGTGATATGGACTATATCAGAGAAATGTCACAACTGCGTGGCAGAGCGCATCAGAGTATGCTCCAACAGGGTAGATGTACCCTAGGGCCAGCGGACGGCTGGTAGGTATTGCTTTGTAAGTTGGGCCTTCGTGGCGGATGTCGGTGTAGCAGTATCTACCATTGATTTAGTTTCGGTATTGAGGAACTTTGTCGGATGCGTTTCATATGGCTGAGCTTGAGGCTATATATATGTTGTTGCAATGAGCAACTTGACTCGATGTGCATTCCCATTGCTAGATGTATTCATGGATCGGGTGGCACGCCGCCACATGTATAATATCAGGATCGGGTGGCACGCCGCCACAGGTATGGTATCTGGATCGGGTGGCATGCTGCCACAGGTATGCTATTGGAACGGGTTGCGCGCCGCAACAGTGTGATGTGGAAAATATAGTTTCCTATATCTTACCTTGTATACAATAGTTCCTAGCTTCCGAGGAATAGTCCGTATTGGTTTCGCTCGGGGAATAGCACATCGGTTGTGTCTTTTCGGGATTTGATAGCGTATATCTATCGTATCACCACGGGTGAGGTTGATTGCTTGGGTTCAAGACCTAGATCTGTGCGTGGCTAACCGTTTAGAGCTTAGTGGCTTGAGGTGTTTCATGAGTAATAATGTTGGGTTAGGATCACGAATCGTGGCAAGGCCACATGATGTGATGACCTTTCAAGAATGAGTCGTGCACTCCATTCCTATGATGTGAGATGGGATCTCGGTTATATATTATGATGGTACAAAGGAATTGAATTACAGCCCTGTTGTTGGAGTCAGTTGTCATAATTTGAGTATGTTTAGATGTTTCTATTGGAGCTCATGTTGTGCTCATCGTGGCTTAGGCCGGTGCTGAGGTGTCATATCACTAATGCGGTGTGTTATAATCGAAATGATCGTCGAAGCCAATAATGAGTGTGAGTATATGTGATTTGAGCTAGTTAGAAAGGCAATACCGAGATTTGGCTCCGAATTTTGTTGTAGTATCAATTAAAAGGGAAATGGATTCATGAATGGTTGACATGAGAGATGGGTTCGATATATCGCGTGTGCGGTTGCCGTTGGCAGGATATGAAGGTGTTGGAATAAGACTCTATCTAATGAAAAAGGTTTTTCGGTTGGTATTTGGTTATCGTGGGAAATTGTTGTGATTAGGGATTATTGTTCCGAGTGATTGGGTTGTTTGACACATCATATTATCTCACAGAGGTGGCGAGTATGGACTATTACAGTTGGATCGTGTGTATCCTGAGTATAGGCATGGGATTAGCATTTGGCATATGATTTCAGAAAGTACAATGTGATTTATGGTTCAGATGGTCCGTGAAATTTTGACTATGTGGTGTTTTCGGACTTATGTGAGATAGGGTGACGTATGATCACCCGGATATATGCTTGGTAAGGTCATTCGGTTATTGGGTGGCTTCTAGTACAACTCTGAGTCCGCTCGAGGACGAGCGTTTGTTTAAGTTGGGGAGAATGTAACGACCCGGCCCGTCGTTACGGGAATTACCACCCCGTTATGTTGCATTTACATATTTTATGCTTTTATATCAGTGTTAGAACCTATCGGATGAGTTAGGAATGAATTGAATTGAAAAAGAAGCAAATAGCATATTTGAAGGAAGTTTGAATATGGAAAGTCAACCTAGAGTTGACTATTGAGTTAGAGTGCTCGGAATCAGATTCTGATGATTTGACTAGTTTCGGGGGATCATTTATGACTTAGGAGAGCAATCAGAATTGAATTTGGAGGTCCGGTGTAGTTTTAGGCTTGAACTGGCTAAGGTTGAATTTTGGCGAAATCCGAACGGTAGGTGAGATTTTGATCCGGGAGTCGAAATGGAATTCCGACAGTTGCAGTAGCTCCGTTAGGTGATTTTGGATATGCCTGCAAATTTTCAGGTCATTCGGACGTCGTTTGGTCGGGTTTTTGATTGAATGAGCAATTCGGAAATTTTGAAGAAACTTAGGCTTGAATTAGTGTGTAATTAGTGATTTTGATGTTTAGGATGGTGTTTTTATGTTATGAGCAAGTTTGAATGAGGTAATGTGATATACTGGTGGCTTTGATTGAGGTCCCGGGGGCCTCGGGGTGATTTCGGATGGCTAACGGGAATTTTTGAGTTGAAAAAATGCAGCAGAAAAATTGCAGAGATATTTTGTTCTATGCGATCGCAATGCTCTGATGCGATCGCATAGTGTTAGCTACAGTGCCCGGAGAGTTTGTTCTATGCGATCGCAATGCCCTGATGCGATCGCATAGTGTTAGCTACAGTACCCAAGATTTTGTTCTATGCGATCGCAATGCCCTGATGCGATCGCATAGTGTTAGCTACAGTACCCAGGATTTTGTTCTATGCAATCGCATAGTGTTAGCTACAGTGCCCGGAGAGTTTGTTCTATGCGATCGCAATGCTCTGATGCGATCGCATAGTGTTAGCTATAGTACCGGACAGAATGTTAAAAACATTTCAGTCGCGAAAACAACCCATTTTTCCACCATTTTTGGCCGTTCTTGAGAGCTTTTGGACGGGAATTGAAGGGATTTCGACGGGGAATCATTGGAGGTATGTTTTATGGGTTAAATACATGTTTTTATACAAGAATCATCCATGGAATTCATGAATCTATAGCTAAAAATCAAGAAAATACGGCTTGGAGCAAAAACCTTAAATTTGGGATTTGAAGGACCATTTGTGGTCCGAATTGGGAGTTCTTGGTATGTACGGACTCGTGGCGAGACGAGGATTCCGAAAATCTGAATTTCAGAATTTTTCGTGATGTGGGCCCCGGGCTCGGGTTTTGTCAATTTCGTGATTTTTGATATTTTTCGAGTTCTTTCGATTGGGTTATGTTCCATTAGCCTATTTTGATATATTTGTACTGATTTTGGCTAGTTTGACGTGCGTGGATGCCGGTTCGAGGAGCTAAGGCGTCGCGAGCATGAAGCTTCTACCGGTTCGAGGTGAGTGGTAGTAGTAAATAATGTGCTGAGGGTTTGAAACCCCGTACTAGCACTTCACAGTGCTATATTGAGATGAGACACGCGTTCTCTATGACGGGCGTGGTGACATTGTGATTGGGGGTTCGGACTTAGTCCTTCCCGACTAATAGTATACTGTGTGTTATGACTGATAATAAGTTTATAACTGTGCAATTGGGCTGATAGCCATGTTTGGGGTCTTGTGCCGATCTGTAGAGCATTAGGGAACCTATAGAGCTAGGTGACCCTTATATCGTGTTGGAAACATACACTCAGCCATAGCTCTAGCTGTATAGTATAATATGAGCCGTACTAGATGTGTACATTGAGAGAGATTATCTAGGGTGGAATTCCCTGTTCTAGCTGAGTGGGCCTGAAAGGCCAAGTCTATATTAACCGAGACAGGGTCAAGGACCCATTGTGATATATTATATTGGGCCTGAGAGGCCAAGTGCATACTGACTGGGATAGGGTCGAGGACCCATTATGAGGTATTATGTATATAGATACCTATATTGGATCGGACTGCACGCCGCAGTGATGTACATGTAATATACATGTAATATACATGTGGGACGGACTGCACGCCGCAGTATTATTGCGCTTGGGCTGTAGGAGCCCCTTCGGAGTCTGAGTCTGCACACATTCCAGTGAGCGCTGGTATATTATGGGATCGGGCTGCACGCCGCAGCAGTATAATTATATATGTATATATATATATATTGGATCGGACTGCACGCCGCAGTGATATATGGTGGACACGGGCGCACGTGCAGCATCATCGCGCTTGGGCCCAGGGAGCCCCTCGGAAGTATGTATACACCCCCGGTGAGCGCGTGTACCTATTATGATGGAGCGGGCTGCGCGGCGCGGCGGTATATGTATTGGAGCGGGTTGCACGCCGCAGCATTATACTTATACATATCCATATACGTACTTAAATACTCATATATTATAGACATATGTATATATTTACATACATTGAGTTGCCAGTACACCGTAGCGGTACGAGTGAGGATTTGGTCAGTGTGGGACCTTGTTGAGATAGATATGGACTGGAGATGAGAGTATTCACCATAGTGATGACTTACCTGTGGAGTTGCCTTAGAACTGTTTAGTGATAGTACCAGAGTTCTTATTTTCAGTTATTATTTATTATTGTTACTCACTGAGTTGAAATATACTCACCCCACTCCCCTGCACTTTTTGTGCGGATATACAGGTTCAGGAGGGCAGTTGAGCTATCGCAACTGCTTTATTATCCCCATTCTGTGGAGACTTCGAGGTAGCTGCTAACGTCCGCAGTTCCCGACCTCTTTCTTTTTATCATTTTGTTGTCTCCATTCTAGTTCGACTTGATTTTGTAGTAGATCTCATTTGTAGAGGCTCAGACTTGTGACACCACGATTTGGTTGGGACTGTGTTCTTGTATTTCATTTATACACTTCTTAATTTGTTATGAAAACAGGCTAATCATGCCGATTAATCAGTATTAATTATACTTGGCTGGTTTAATTGGATAAGATGGTCGGGCTTGCCTAGCAATGTGTTGGGCGCCATCACGACCGGGGTTTGGGTCGTGACACTAGTAAACCTAGGCTCTGATACCAACTTGTCACGACCCCAAAAACTCCCTCGCGCATCTACCCTCCGGGGAAGGGCGCGCCAAAAGGAGGTGTGACAGCTCTGGCGACTCTGCTGGGGAATAAAACTCAGGACTACCGGTTCGGGGTTTAAGAATTCGAGCTTTGAATAATTATTTTATTTGGCTTATTTATTATCTGATTTTATTACATGTTTATATTTTATATGCTAAATATTGCTTTACCGCTTTGATATTTCGTGAACTGTATATAAATTGTGCCGATACCCATTTTTTCTCTTTTCGGAGTCTTCTGAAATACAATACCGGGCATTTGCTGGACATAGCCCGTTTTTCTCAAGATAGCTGTGGTGCTTGGCACCCGGTGAAGGATTTTGTAGTCACACATGTTTAGGCGGAGAGTTTTGTCAATTAAGCCGGAAAGCCATGCTACCGGTGCACTGACACTCTTCGGCTCGAGTTGTCCGCTCGAGTTAAAGCCAGTCTAGACACTTTTCCAACAGGATGATGACTTAGAATAACAAGACCTTATGCCGGATCCCCGATAGGAACGTTTATTTGCATCATGTGCATATTTGACTTAGGAGGCTCAACACGGGGGTTGGGCCTGTCTAAGACAGGTGTACCTGAAACAAAAAAGACCAACTTGTTGCAAAACGGAATATAGACATCACACTGGTATCCTGTTATACAACCTTCAAATCTTCTTCAAGTGCTGAAAGGCCGTATTAACAAGATTCGTTTTTTTATATAATAAAAAAAAAATTTTGAAAAAAAAAATCTTAAATCCATTTTTTTATCTTTTCTAGGATCAGCATGACTTCCTCGCAACGAATCGGCCAGAAAAGGGTGAGAGACGAAATGCCACCTATGTTCATGGTCCAGGACAAAACCCCGGATCGGCTCCGTAAATGGTGGACTAGTTTTTCAGCTTGGGAAAGAAATCAAGTTCACAAGCACCTCAAATTTCTTCCGGACATCATGATGATAAAACCGGATAAAAATGTGATCAGAGCTTTAGTGAGTTTTTGGGACTCAACAAGCAATGTGTTCAAATTCCGGGATTGTGAAATGACACCCACTTTGGAAGAATTGGGCGGACTCACGGGGCTCGGAAGAGATTTGCACAAGATGAGACCTGCAGCTCCTAGGCAGATGAGTGTGAATAACTTCTTGAAAAAGTTATGTCTCCGGCGGGTTCCCCTCGGTTGTCTAGAGAACGGTTGGGTGCCACTAGATTATCTCTACGACAGATTTGGTGATAAGGAAGGGTTTGGGAAATTCTCAAACGTCGAATTTGTTAACCAGCTAAATTATGACGCCTGGGGAGATTTAAGAATCTATGCTTTCATGATCGCTTTTTTGGGAACCATGGTTTTTCCCGAACGTGGTGGACGCATCAGAATCCGTTTGGCTGCGGTGGTCTCATATCTATAGAGTAACGAGGAACACACTGTTCTTCCGATGATACTAGGAGACATCTTTCGGGCCTTAACTCGGTGCCAAGAAGGGCAAGACTATTTTGAAGGTTGCAATATCTTATTACAAATGTGGTTTATAGAACATCTCTATCATCACCCGATTGTGATAAACTTCAAAGTAGATTGGCTGAATTATATTCGCTGTCATACAAACAGAGCCGCCCGTTGTAACCTTCCAGAAGACTTGAGGACTTGGCATGAACTTCTCAACTCTTTGAAAGCAGATCAACTTACCTGGAATTATTATTGGTTCCCTTCGCCAAAATCATGCATATGTCGACATACCGCCCATTCTACATACTAATGGGTATCAGGGGTTTCCAACCATATGCCCCGCTACGTGTCATGCGGCAGTTAGGAAGAGAATAGAAAAGGGCCCCAATTGAGGATATGCGATCATTTGTATGGGAATTTGTGACGAAAGAGACCCCGAGGGAGACTTATGCACAGAAGGTATGGTTCAGTAGTCGACTCTCCGACATCAACGAAATGGTTGCCGATCGGGAACGGGGAGAAGTGAGTCTCGCTTATCTTGAATGGTTCCACAACCAACCAATACCGGAGCAAAGGTCAGAAAGGTCAGTGAAGTATGCCGTCGATTGGGAGAGAGAAATAGAAGCCAGAGTTAGGGAGGTTGAGCATGAAAAAGCACAAAATTTCCAATCTTGCATCAACACTTTAAAAGAAGACAAAGGAATCCTGGAAGCAGCCATGGACATACAACAGGCTGACTTCGATCGGGAAAGGGCCGGTTGGGAGCAGGAAAGAGAAGCACTCCAAACTCGAATTCAAGAGATGCAATTGGCCGCAGAAAGGTCAAGGAGGAGTCGGAGTGATCAAATGCTGATAAACAATTTGGAAAGGAAAGCCTTTGAACACCAAGAAGACTTGGAGAAGGCAAAAGCGGCTTTGGTTGCAGTCCGAACAAAATGGAAGAGAGCGGCCCACCAAGAAGCACTCCGTCTACAACAAATAGAGAAAGACTATGATGCGATCATCGTTGATTTGAGAAAAGCAAATGCCACTCTTAAAGAGCGAACTCTCAGGCAAGTCCAGGATGCTAAAGCAGATAGAGACCGTTGTCACAACTTGATGGCACGGATGGAAAGACAAATAGATAGGCTCTTGGACCATGTCTCCGGCAACTCTCAAGTATTAGGGGCAAAGAACGGGCACATAGGGCAGCTGCTCAGAGAAAAAGACATAATCAGAACCAGGGATCAATGAGATCGGGCACTACATTACTATGAGGTGTTTGGACTGCGAACGAGTACCTCGGCCTGCCCTCTTTTCTTCAATCATGGAATGTGTCCACCAAGTCATGGCAGAATTGGAAAGTATACAGAAAGATCTCACCCCAAGAACTGCAGCAAGGCCAGACAACGCCCCCCGGGCGCAAAGATTCGAGGCTTTGGAACATGCTTAGGAGAGTCTTTTTTGAGTCTGTTTGTCCTTTTACAAGTTTTTCTCCATTGTTGTATTTTGCAAGTGTTTCAAGTTTTAAGTTTGTTGAAATAAAATTCATGAACACTTCATCTTATGTCTATTGTTTCCGAACTACGCCCGGTCTGATTCATGCGGGGACATGATACGTAGGCAATCCTCATAAGATTCGACCATCACTAAACAATAAATAAATAAAAATAAAAATGAAAAAAAAGGGGGGGGGAAGAAGTTAAGAGAAAAAGAAGATCGATGAAGGATGAAAGCGAAAGAAAATACAAACCGGAATGACGCATCGCAAACGAATACATGTAGCAACATTATCACTTGTATAAGTGCATCACACCCAACGTGAGATTACTTATCTGTTATGTTGTTTCAGACTAACCGTTTGTTTGCCAAACTCCAGGTTTTAGTAAAAGTGGTTGACTTTGCGGTAATCTGGCACCACATTCGTACTTCACAAGGTCCAAAGGAAAAGTTCGGCAGCCTGAGAGTACTCATTCCTATTTCACTAGATCAAAAAGGGTGCCGACATGTCTTCAGAAATGCCTTTAGCAACCATCCCCGTTTCAGAGGAAAGCTCATTGGCAACCATCCCGGCTACTGAGTCGGCAGCTTTGGAAGAGAATAGAATGCTGCGTTGCCGCATGCTCGAGATGTTGGACGATTGGAACAACGGAAAAGAGCCCCCGAGTCTGGTCCCTGGGTTCCCTGAAATTCTTCTCAGGTCAAGCGGTATTTCAAATACCCCCATCAATTACCCGCCTACTCTGTTCGGGTATTCCAATGCTACAAACCTCTCCGAATCACCCTCCACATCCCATCCTCGGGTAGCACCACATGATACATCTGCAAGAACGTCCGTTGAATTGCCGGTTCCAATCACAACGCACCTCACCGCACATACTCCATTCTTCGACTCCTCATCCTTTACATTCCCAGCACCACCGCTTACACGGGACCATACCCAGGTTGCAGCCAATACACATTCTCAACCACCTCGATATGAGTTTCTACCGAGCCAAAATCCAAAGACCCCCGAGCAGGATGAGATGGCAAAAAGAATGAGGAGTTTGGAACAAAGCTTGAAGAACATGCAAGGTCTGAGTGGACAGAAAAGTGTATCTTACGCCGATCTGTGCATGTTCCCGCACGTCCATTTGCCATCAGGTTTCAAGACACCAAAGTTCGAAAAGTACGACGGACATGGCGACCCCATTGCTCATTTGAAGAAATACTGCAATCAATTGAGGGGTGCCGGCGGCAGAGAAGAATTGTTGATGGCATACTTCGGAGAAAGTGTGGTCGGAATAGCATCGGAATGGTACATGGATCAAGACATATCTCGATGGCACATATGGGATGATCTGGCCAGAGATTTTGTAAAACAATTCCAATACAACATCGATATTGCGCCGGACAGGAATTCTCTATCGAACTTAAAAAAGAAGCCCTCAGAAAGCTTCAGAGAATATGCCATCAAGTGGCGAGAGCAAGCGTCCAGGGTGAAACCCCCATGGACGAAATTGAAATGGTCACGACTTTTCTCCAAGCTCAAGAGCCCGATTACTTTCAAAATATGATGTCGGCGATGGGAAAACCTTTCGCCGAAGCTATCAAGATCGGAGAAATGGTAGAAAATGGCTTGAAAACGGGGCGAATTTTGAGCCAAGCGGCCATTCGGGCAACTTCCCAAGCCATTCAAGGCGGGTTTGGAGGGATGCCCCGAAGCAAGAAGAAAGAAGAATCTGCTATGGCAGCGGTAGAAGACAGGAGATATCGAACCTCAAGGCAGGTATTCTCCGACAGGGCCCCCCAACATTATTATCCACATCACGGCATGGCTTATGCTCCTCCGCCTCCACCCTACGCAGTCATGAACATTCAACCTTTGGCACGGCCGCAGCCACCAGCCAACAGAAATCCACCTCCATTCCAGAGAAACCAACCTCCTTACCCAAACCAGTATAATCCACGGCCAAATAACGCTCGCCACCGTGAGCAACCCAAAACGAGCTTTACACCAATTGGGGAGCCGTATTCCACTCTTTTCCCAAAACTCGGGCAAGAAAACCTATTGCAGCCTGTTCCGCAGAACAGGCAGAATCCAGACTCTCCTGCCTACCAGAGGGGGATATACTGTGCATATCATTCAGGTGTTGAAGGACACAGTACTGACAATTGTTGGACGTTAAAGAAGGCAGTGCAAGAATTGATCAATTAAGGGAGGATCGTCTTCGCAGATGAAGACATCCCAAATGTGACAAACAACCCATTACCAGCCCACAACAACGGACCGGTGATTGGGATGATTTGTGACGACAAAGAATTTGACCCAGCTTTGAAAGCGATAATCGCCATCGCCAACATAGAGAAGCGTCATGAGGCTACCCCGAAACAAGAGAAAATGGGAAAAAAGGTTGAAGCTCTTGAAACCAAATCCGAAAAGACGATTGAATTGAAAGCATCGTCTCAGAAGGGCGGAGTCCTTTACCTCCCACGAGGTAGAGTGGAAAAACCATTGTCCATAGGTGCCCCCAAGAAGTTCCATTTAAAGAGAAAAACATCAATGTATGTACCAAAGGGAACTTATGTGGCCCGAAAACCAGATGAACCTGTGGTTATTGCACGCGTGCAACAAAAACCAATGACAGATCCATCCGCAGTACCCCGGAGCTACCAACGAACACTTGTTACGCGCAAAGGGAAAGAGATTGTGGGAAATTCATCCGAGAGTGTCCTAGGACAGAAGTACTTAAACACACAGGAGGTAAATAACGCCACACAAAGGCGTTTCCCGTCAAAGAAACCTGTAAGTGCTGAAGAGGCAGAGGTCTTTTTTCAAAAGATGCAAATGCATGATTATGAGGTGATAGACCAACTGCGTAAATGCCCAGAGCAGGTGTCGATGTTGTCCCTTCTAATGAAGTCTACTGAACATCAAAAGGTTTTGCTAAAAGCTTTGAATGAGGCATACGTGCCTATTGAGACTTCATCCGAACAACTTGAAAGAATGACGGAAAGATTCTTCGCGATCAATCAGATTTCCTTCAGTAAAGCTGATTTGCCTTTGGAGGGTGCCGCCCACAACAAAGCTTTACATTTGACTGTCAAAAGCGAAGGCTACTATATGAAGAGGGTCATGGTTGATGGGGGTTCGGGGGTGGACATATGCCCGCTTTCCACTTTAGGCCGCATAGGAATCGGAGCCGAAAGGATTCGGCCTAACAATATATGTGTGCGAGCTTTTGACGGTGTGAAAAGAGATACTGTCGGAGAGATTGATGTAATTATGACCATCGGCCCGGTGGACTTCGAAGTGACATTCCAAGTTTTGGATATGGATACTTCTTACAATTTTCTTCTAGGGAGACCATGGATTCATGCGGCCGGAGCTGTGCCCTCTACCCTCCATCGGATGTTGAAATTTGAGCACAAGGGACAAGAGATCGTGGTCCACGGGGAAGATGAGCAATCAATTTATCAAGATCCATCCATACCTTGCTTGGAAGCGGAAGCGGGAAGCGAAAATATTGTCTATCAAGCTTTCGAGATTGTGTTGGCGGATCAACACGAAGAAGGGAACCCTCTCCCCCAACCTTTTTTGTCTAATGCCTCCATCATGGTGGCGAAAGAAATGATTAAACATGGCTTCCAGCCAGGAAAAGGTTTGGGAAAGTCCCTACAAGGAGTGCCGAAGCTGATAACTTTACCAGTAGCTGAAAAGTTTTTCGGAGTGGGCTTTCGCCCAACCCCTGAAGATGAAAGATGGGCCAACAAGAGAAAGGAGAAAGGATGGGTTCTTCCGCAACCATTGCCACATCTGTACCAAACTTTTGTCCAACCAAAGTACAGTGAAGAAGAAGAAGACGAGGTCTTTACAGCGGAGGAAATTGAAGACATATGTGGGGCCATGAGGCAAATGCTCTATGATGTTAATATGGTCCAATCGGGAGAAGGAACAAGCACCGCTGAGGTGCTGTATGTGGGCCCTGAAGCTAAATTGCAAAATTGGAAAGCCACACCCTTCCCAATCAGGCGGGAGTTCCGGTAGATTTGTCCTGTCGTTTTTCCTTCATCACAAGTTACTTCAGGATGTAGTTTGGATGTTTTTCTTTGTTTTCTTGTATTTTTGGTTTCCCCAATGTAATTTGTCTGTTTTCAGAAAATTCCAAGAAAATAAAATAAATATTTCCTTACTTTTGCACTCTTTCTAATTTTGTTATCTATTCTTCCTTTTCAGTCCTAATAATGCGGCTTTAAATAACATGACATGCTTGCGGAACTCATGCTCAAATCCGAACACGCCACCTAATCTGGAAATAATGAACCAAGAACCAGAATACGATGAAGACGAAGCTTTTAGGGAAATAAATCGAGAATTGGAACATTTCGAGAATAAACCTAAGCCAAATTTGAATGACACCGAACCGGTTAATTTGGGAACTGATGAAGAGGTCCGAGAGACCAAGATAAGCATCCACACGGATGAGAAAACACGAGATGCAATAATCCAACTCTTGTTTGAATTTAAAGACGTGTTTGCTTGGTCTTACGATGATATGCCAGGATTAGGAGCTGATCTAGTGGTGCACAAATTACCAATCTACCCTGACTGTCGCCCGGTGCAACAGAAGCAAAGAAAGTTCAAGACTGACATCAGTGATAAAATCAAAGAAGAAATCACTAAGCAGTTGAAAACGGGGGTAATTCGAGTGGTACAATACACCACGTGGTTGGCTAATGTTGTGCCCGTGCCAAAGAAGGACGGAAAAACTCGAGTATGTGTTGACTACCGAGATTTGAATAAAGCGAGTCCTAAAGATAACTTTCCTTTACCGAACATCCACATCCTTGTTGATAACTGTGCCAAACATGAGATACAGTCGTTTGTGGATTGTTATGCGGGATATCATCAAGTGTTGATGGATGAAGAGGACGCCGAGAAGACTGCTTTTACCACACCTTGGGGGACTTACTGTTACGGAGTCATGCCGTTCGGTTTGAAAAATGCTGGAGCAACATACATGAGAGCTATGACCGCCATTTTCCACGACATGATGCATCAGGAAATAGAGGTGTACGTGGACGATGTGATCATCAAATCCAGAACTCAGGGTGTTCATGTGCGATACTTGAAGAAATTCTTTGAGCGGTTGCGGAAGTACGACTTGAATTTGAATCCGGCCAAATGCGCTTTTGGAGTCCCGTCAGGTAAACTTTTGGGTTTCATAGTCGGTAGAAGAGGTATTGAATTAGATCCCACAAAGATAAAATCCATCCGGGATTTACCTCCCCCCAGAACAAAGAAAGATGTAATGAGTCTTCTAGGCGACTGAACTACATCAGTAGGTTCATCGCTTAGTTGACTTCCACATGCGAACCCATATTCAAGTTGTTGAAGAAAGACGTTGCAATCAAATGGACAACCGAATGCCAAGAGGCTTTTGACAAGATCAAAGAATATTTGTCAAACCCTCCAGTCTTAGTCCCGCCAGAGCCAGGGAGACCTCTTTTCTTGTATTTAACAGTCTTGGAAAACTCTTTTGGTTGTGTTCTCGGACAACGTGATGCGGCGGAGAAGAAAGAGCATGCGATTTACTACCTGAGCAAGAAATTCACCAGTTATGAGGTCAAGTACACTTTGCTGGAAAGAACGTGTTGTGCTTTAACTTGGGTCGCTCGGAAATTGAGACACTACCTCCAAGCCCATACGACTCACCTCATTACTCGGTTGGATCCTTTGAAGTACATATTCCAGAAACCGATGCCCACCGGAAGATTGGCAAAGTGGCAAATCCTGCTCACTGAGTTTGACATAGTTTATGTCACTCGCACGGCAATGAAGGCCCAAGCATTGGCAGACCATTTGGCCGAGAACCCGATCGACGAAGAGTATCAACCATTGAATACCTACTTTCCTGATGAAGAGGTAAATACGACAGAAGTTGTTTCGGAAGACAGTCATGCTTGGAAAATGTTTTTCGATGGGGCGGTAAACGCTAAAGGTGTAGGGATTGGGACAATCTTGATCTCTCTTGCTGGCCAGCATTACCCGGCCACGGCTAGGCTCCGTTTCTTCTGCACGAACAATACGGCTGAGTATGAAGCTTGTATCATGGGCATGAACATGGCAATTGATCAGGGCGTCGAAGATTTGTTGATCATGGGAGATTCGGATCTAATTATCAAACAATCTCAAGGTGAATGGGAAACTCGGGACGTTAAACTCCTCCCTTACCGACAGCACGTGAATATTCTTGGCAAGCGATTTGCATCGATAGAATTCAGGTATATCCCGCGATGTCACAATGAACTAGCTGATGCACTTGCCACTTTAGCTTCAATGCTACCTTACCCGGGCAACGCCCATGTCAATCCCTTGGAAATTCAAATCAGGGAGAGCCACGGTTATTGCAATGCAATCGAAGAAGGACCAAGCGTCAAGCCATGGTATTACGATATCAGGAGATTTCTGAAAATGCAAGAATACCCAGAACATGCTACTGGAGATCAAAAGAGGACCATTAGGAGACATGCAGGTGGTTTCTTTTTGAGCGGCGAGGTCATGTACAAAAGAACCCCGGATCTTAACCTTTTAAGGTGTGTTGATGCCGAAGAAGCAGGAAGAATCATGCACGAAGTACATGCAGGAGTATGCGGGCCTCATATGAATGGGTATGTCTTAGCCAAGAAAATCCTTCGAGCAGGTTATTATTGGATGACCATGGAGAAAGATTGTTTTGGTTTTGTCCGAAAATGTCATCAATGCCAGGTACATGGAGATCTGATTCATGCACCTCCAACTGAGTTGCATCCTATGTCAGCACCGTGGCCATTTGTCGCTTGGGGAATGGATGTCATCGGCCCGATTGAGCCGAAAGCTTCGAATGGACACCGATTCATACTGGTCGCTATCGATTACTTCACAAAATGGGTCGAAGCCGTCACTCTCAAATCGGTCACCAAGAAAGTCGTGGTGGATTTTGTACGCTCGAATCTTATCTGTCGTTTTGGTATACCTGCAACTATCATCACAGACAATGCTGCGAATTTGAACAGTCATTTGATGGAAGAAATATGCGAGCAATTCAAAATAACGCATAGGAACTCCACCCCTTATCGGCCCAAAGCCAATGGTGCCGTGGAAGCAGCAAACAAAAACATTAAGAAGATTTTGAGAAAGACAATCCAAAGTTCTAGACAATGGCATGAACAATTACCGTTCGCTTTATTGGGATACCGTACTACAGTACGCACATCGGTGGGAGCAACTCCATACCTGCTAGTCTATGGAACTGAGGCTGTGATACCGGCAGAGGTAGAAATCCCTTCGCTTCGTACAATTGTTGAAGCAGAGATTGAAGACAGCGAGTGGGTTAAGACTCGTTTGGAACAATTAACTTTGATCGATGAAAAGCGAATGGCTGCGATCTGTCATGGACAACTGTACCAACAAAGAATGGCTCGTGCTTACAACAAGAAAGTACGACCGAGAAATTTCGAAGTAGGTCAGTTGGTCTTAAGACGCATTCTTCCACATCATGAGGAAGCGAAAGGAAAATTCGCTCCTAATTGGAAAGGACCATACATCATCAGGAAGATACTGCCAAGAGGAGCATTATACTTGGGAGACATGGAAGGAAAAGATCCTGAAACGGCTGTGAATGCAGATGCTGTGAAAAGGTATTATGTCTGAACTTGCTTCAATGAGGTCCTCGCAAGTCGAAATGATTGAAGGCTTTTATTCCCGCTACCCAAACACTACCAACCCTTTTTGTAAACCCTTTGAGCCGGTTACCTTTCTTTGACTACCCTCTTTGGAATCCAAATAACAAAAAAAAAAAAAAAAAAAAAAAAAAAACCAAAAACCAAACAAAACAAAACAAAACAAAGTTCTTGAACTACGTTCTGACTTGATTCCGAAAGGATACGTAGGCAACCTCTCCCTGAGGTTCAGTCACACCAAACCAAAAATCCCAGTTTCCCAAAAAATGAAACTGGGGCAGATGATATTGTTGATTCGGTTTAAGATCCGTCAAGGATGATTCCAAAGTTGTAATTTTGTCTACAATTCTTATTACCCAAACCGAGTACAAGTCCTTCAAGATCGATTGGAAGTTGTGAGAACATCATTGTTGCGATCCGAGGTTCCTGGAATGAAAAGAAATAAAATGAGAAAGTCTTATTGGTGAAAACCTTCGGGCGCCATAAGACGATTGGAAGTAGAGAAATACAATATGAGAGAGAGCCTGTTGGTAAAAACTCGCAAAGAGTGCTATCTGGCGATGGTAAGAAGAGAAATGAGAGAGGTCGATTGGCGAAAACCCGCAAAGGGCGCTATCAACCGAAAAGTTTGTTTCACCACGAGAGGTCTTGGCACGGCTCCTTAGCTCGGAAATATAGACCCGTTTTGGTTCATAAGAAAATGGGAGTTTTGTGACGATCAAGCATCTAGTCCGAGGAGCATGTCATGTTGGTTAAAGTCAGCGTATACCTCAGATAAGTCCTTCTTTTTTCCCTCGAAAGGGACTCCTCTATCTTTGATACGTTTTTCCATTCTTTGATTCATTCTTCTTCTTTGAATCCCTTTCGATTTAATTTTAATTCTGAAAATATTACAAAGGAAGGTGACAGGACCGGTTTTACAGGACTCCGCCTGGTAAAGAAGAAAAGAAAAACAGCCTCAGTGGTGTATTGTTACAATCCACGATTGGATCGTAATGATCGATTCTTTCCAAAGGAAAAGAGTTTTAGAAAGGAAACGGAAATCAAAGGCTAAGGTCTTAGAAGAGACAGAATAAGGCAGAAGGATGGAACCTACACGGAAAATCCCCATGGAATTCCGGGAACGAACCCGGTCAGTTCGAAAGGAAGTCACCCAAAGACAATTGGTAGCAAACTTCTCAATGGAAATGGGGAAACGATCAAGCAATGAAGATAACCAAGGCCGCAAAGCCAACCACTTTTCCAACTGATAAAATGTTCTTTGTTGAAAGCAGGTCTGTTTAATTGTGCAAGAAGAAGGTACCACTCAAATAAGTGAAATACGCAAACTTTGAAATGGCTTTGGAACAAGGAAAACACATAAAAAGGTAAGTTTCTTTTTAGAGATTTATCCTATGCATTTGTTGATGTTTAAAAGAACGCCTAAAAGAAGGCCAAAAAAAAAGAATGAAAGAAAAGAAAATGAAAACTCCGAAAAAGAGAATCAAATCATATCAGAGTCCAATATCTGTTTGGACCCGGTCAGAAAAACCGAGGGTCTTTCCGGCCAGAAAGCGGTGAAACTTTTATCCCCGGTCAAAAACCGGATCTCCGGGTCAAAAAGCTGCGGAGCCATTTACTTTTACCCGGCCAAAAAACCGAGGATCCTGACGGCCAAAAAACCGTTAGATATTGTTTGAATTCAGGCTAGAAAGCCTGTGAAACTTTTATCCCGGTCGGAAAAGCGAGGATCTCCCGGTCAAAAAAACTGCGGAGCTATTTACTTTTACCCCGGCCAAAAAATCGAGGATCCGACGGCCAAAAAACCGTTAGATATTGTTTGAATTCCGGCCGAAAGCCGTGAAACTTTTATCCCGGTCGGAAAACCGAGGATCTCCCAGTCCAGAAAACTGCAGAGCCATTTACTTTTACCCGGCCAAAAAACGAGGATCGACGGCCAAAAAACCGTTAGATATTGTTTGAATTCCGACCGAAAGCCGCGAAACTTTTATCCCCGGTCGGAAAATCGAGGATCTCCCAGTCAGAAAACACTGCGGAGCCATTTACTTTTACCCGGCCAAAAAACCGAGGATCTGACGGCCAAAAAACCGTTAGATATTGTTTGAATTCGGCCAGAAAGCCGTGAAACTTTTATCCCCGGTCATAAAACCTAGGATCTCCAGTCAAAAAAAAAACCGCGGAGCCATTTACTTTTACCCCGGCCAAAAAACCGAGGATCTGACGGCCAAAAACCGTTAGATATTGTTTGAATTCCGGCCGGAAAGCCGTGAAACTTTTATCCCGGTCAGAAAACCGAGGATCTCCCAGTCAAAAAAACTGCGGAGCCATTTACTTTTACCCCGGCCAAAAAACCGAGGATCTGACGGCCAAAAAACCGTTAGATATTGTTTGAATTCCGGCCAGAAAGCCGTGAAACTTTTATCCCCGGTCAGAAAACCGAGGATCTCCCCAGTCAAAAAACTGCGGAGCCATTTACTTTTACCCCGGCCAAAAAACCGAGGATCTGACGGCCAAAAAACCGTTAGATATTGTTTGAATTCCGGCCAGAAAGCCGTGAAACTTTTATCCCGGTCAGAAAACCGAGGATCTCCCAGTCAAAAAAAACTGCGGAGCCATTTACTTTTACCCCGGCCAAAAAACCGAGGATCTGACGGCCAAAAACCGTTAGATATTGTTTGAATTCCGGCCAGAAAGCCGTGAAACTTTTATCCCGGTCAAAAACCGAGGATCTCCCCAGTCAAAAAACTGCGGAGCCATTTACTTTTTCCTCGGCCAAAAAACCGAGGATCTGACGGCCAAAAAACCGTTAGATATTGTTTGAATTCCGACCGGAAAGCCGTGAAACTTTTATCCCGGTCAGAAAACCGAGGATCTCCCAGTCAGAAAACTGTGGAACCATTTACTTTTACCCCGGCCAAAAAACCGAGGATCTGACGGCCAAAAAACCGTTAGATATTGTTTGAATTTCGGCCAGAAAGCCGTGAAACTTTTATCCCCGGTCAAAAACCGAGAATCTCCCCAATCAGAAAACTGCAGAGCCATTTACTTTTAACCCCGGCCAAAAACCGAGGGTCTAGCGGCCAAAAATCGTTAGACATTATTTGAATTCCGGCCAGAAAGTCGTGAAGCTCTTCTTCAAAATCCCGGCCAGAAAGCCGTGGAACATTTATTTGTGAAACTGTGATTTTCTTACCCAATACCAAAGAGTCTTTTAATCGCTCTCTGTGTCACAACTAACTCACGAAATTTTCCTAGCAAAACTGGGGCAGAAAAATTTCGTTCGTTTGTTTGTTTTGTTGTCTAAATAGGTTTGACCTCGGGACGCGAGGATCGAGATAACCTACAAATGGAACATCAATCCAGAGTGAAGAAAAGAAGAAAAGAACCAAAAGAAAAGAGTTCAAATGTTGGAGTAAACAAAGGCACGGATTGCTCAGAAGATGATTGAAGTAACAAGCTCCGCCGACTCTGTTTCACTCAATGTTACAGAAATAAACAAGCACGTACAGCTTGCGGAGCATCAAGATTCAGATCGAGGTCTACAGCGAATCAGCTAAGATTCAAGATCAAGTTTTCAAGAGAATCATAGATAGGAATCTTGTAACTTGTAGTTTGATAGCATAGCTAGTTCAGCTTTAAATTCTTTTGGTGTAAATAAGGAGATCAGTAAGCAGTAAGCAGCAACATGCAGCAACGATAGCAACAGTAACAGCAAAGTGTCAGTCCACGTTGGTCCCAGCTACCAAAACTTCCCGAACTACATTGACCTGATTCCTGTTTAGCCCGGGATATGTAGGAGGCCTCCGAAGCAAAGGCTCGGTCAAACTCTTTCAAAATGCTTCCCACGGAGTATTCAAACGGGCAAAAATCGCTCGTATTTGCTGATTCCGAAAATGTGAATTTTATAATGGTTTCCGCGCAAAGAGGGGCAGCTGTGAGCACGTGATTTTTGCCTAAACATGAATTACTCCCACAAAATCAAAACAAAAATGGTCTATTTTATGGTGTGTATTTTTGTGAGATTGTGTGTTAAATTGATGTTTGTGTTGTGTTTACATTTTTTTTTGAGTTGTATTTTTTAGAGTAATTAAGTTTGTTTTTGAGAATATAATAAATAAAAAAAATATATATATATATATATATATATATATATATATATATATATATATATATATATATATATATATATATATATATCTTTACATTTTAGCATTTAAAGGTCTGGCTTGTGTGATCTACTTTAATTAGTATTTTTTTTAGGTTGATATTTGTTAGTATAACTAGTAATAGTATAATTTGATTTTTGTAGTGTAATTAGAATTTATTTTAATAAATTGAGAATTAAAATTAAAAGAGAAGAGAAAAGGAAATATTTAAGAGGAAAATCTGATTTGGGCCAGTCTTTATTTAAAACACCTGGACCACATGTTTATTACCCAAAGACCTCTCCAAATTAACCCAAACCCAATCCAAACCCGCCCAACACCCTTGACCTGACCCAAGCCCAATAACCAAATGACCCCCCCTATTTCATTTTTGCTCATTCTATTCTTGAATACCCAAGAGAACAAAAATTAAAACCCTAGCCCCTCTCCTTTTTCTCCTATAGCCGGCGGCGTCCAACCAACCACCATCACCCCATAGCCGTCGTCGAGCAACTGCCGCCCGCCAGCCACCTACCCCCAGCCCATCGTCCATCCTCTCCAACCTTCATTACCCCGTCGCGACGACACAGCTACCTTCGCACCACTGCGACGACCCCAGCCACCATCGAACCGCCAACCTCCCCTGCCCGTCCCTTCTTTTTCTTCGACAACCAACGCCGACAGGCGCAAAATCAGCGACCCTCGCCAGAATCGTTCTCCAAACCAAAGAACCCCAAATCAAGATTTCAAGAACCCTAGAATCCGAATTAGGGATTTTCGTTTGAATTCAAAAGGAATTGGGGTCTAATAGACCTTAATTGGATTGTTTTTACTTAAAAAAACATTTCAATTAAAGTCTTTTCGACCCCGAATGAACGAGACCCAAGTCGGCCGAGTCTCCATTTCTTTTGTTTCAAGGTATTTCTTTTTTCTTCTCTATTTTTGTTTAATTATACTCGTCGCTTTAGTAGTTTTTTGTTTGTTATTGATTTTTGTTGTGATTTCATCAATTCTCTGTTTTTCTTCATCTATTTGGGACCGTTTTATTTGGTCGATTTGTTGTTTCTGATTGATTGCTATGAATGATATTGCTATAAAATAAGAACTCGATTCGATACTTCGTCGAATAGCCAATTCTTCATTTTGGACTGTTCTAGCCGAGAATTTGCTTGATTCACTGTTTTGAGATTGATTATCGTAATTGATTGATTGTTGTTTGTTGATAAGTGTGTGTATTCGAGTCGATTATTGAAGTCGAATAACATTCTTGCTTCTTTCATTTGGATTTTTTTTTCTTCTCTCGGCTTAAGTGTTGAAAAATGAAAACTTGTTCATCGATTGTGTGTTATTGATTGTGTTTGTTGTAATCGACTATACGAATGTCGTCGATTAGGTTCGTAGGTTCGTTTGTTAGAACATTAGAGCACAAATCCGGCATTGGCCGAGATTCCCTGATTCACTGTGTTTGCGTTTGTTTGAATGTCAATCATACATATGTTGTGATCGATTTAACGAATGTCGTCGTTTAAATTCGCGAATTGGTTGTTTGAAACCCCGGGCAGTGGTTCACTGTTGTTTGAATTGAACTGTTCTGCCTTGTTTGTTTGATTCTTTTGATAAGTTAGCTACTAATTTGGATATAGCTGTCTTAGTCTAGAGTTTGAAAGCCAAAAGCTAATTCAAAGAGTGCATTGCACATGAACTGGTTGTTTAAAACCTGCTGGACAGCAGTGTTTTCCATCTCTATTGCGCCTTTAGGATTTGATTAATTATAAATCCCACCTTTAGACAAATTAGGGTGGAATAATCAGAGAATGTGAGGATAATAATGAGTATTTTTAACTTTGTTGAGTGCTTGGTCAGTTGTTAGAATCAGGATACACATGAGAGGGAATATACAATTGAAAAAGGTTTGAAAAAGGGGAATAATAGGGGCTGGACAGATCTGAAACTGAAAAAGGAAGGGCTGTTGGTTGGGATCTGTAGGTTATAAAAGAGAACTCCCTGGAAAACACACAAAAACAGACAGTGATATACTCTTTGATAATACTCTCTGATAGTAAACAACAGGATATACTCTCTGATAATACTCTCTGATAGTAAACAACAGTGATATACTCTCTGAAAACACACACACAGACATAATCTCTGGAATTCACACAATAGGCACACACTGTTTCACAAACACACTCACAGAGAGGACACAACTACATTTTAAAAGAAATCAGAACATTCAATTGATTCTTTGTTCTTTGTTCTCTTTTGAATTTTGAGTGTTCAGTTCTTTGGAGATCATTCGTTGTTTTTCTGTTTGGTTCACAAATTGATTTTGGGTCGTTGCCTGGATTCTGTTTCTGTCTAAGTTTGGGGTCTCTGAGTTGTACTGGAGTTTCAAGTGTTACTGCTGTTGCTTGTTTGTTGCTGCCAACTGTTGTTTTTCTTCACTTGCTGTCGCTGACCTTTTCTTTTGCTCTATTTCAATTCAAATCCCAGGTATTTCATCCTCTATAATGCTTTGAAGTTTTTCACTCAATGTACCTGAATCATTTCGGAATCAACTGAAGAAACTACTATTATCATTTTTAATTTTCCTCTGTATTGCATCTTTGTTTAATCAGTTACTGCAGTCATAGATTTTCGGAATACATCAAGTCACCATTAGAAATTCCGGAGTTTTGTTTTAGTAATTAGATTAAAGGGACTTTGGGTTATTGGTTAGTAATTTTTAGAACCGGATTCAATTTTGTGATATACATTTGTTAGTTGTATAATGTATTTGTACGGATTGAGATTTCCCTTGATATGTTAAATTGGTAATTTGTTAAAGTCAATTAATTTAAGCATGTTTAAGGTATTAATTTGGTTGATGTTAATTATTAATGCAAGGTATTTTGAATCATTTTTGAATTTCTTCACTTGATTTTCCCTTGAAATCTGTTTATACTTAAGTAGACAAGATAAGTTAGCCCGGGTTTTAGATGCCAATGTCAGATCGATTTTAATCGCATAGTCTTGCTTTCGCTAATTAACATCGGATTAAGGATAGTAAACAATCTTACTTTTTAATAATTGGATCAAGGTGAATTATTTCTATTTCGCATATTTTGATCAATTTTCCGTTAGCTTATATCTTGTCATTCAATCTCCGGCCATAAATCAAAGCTAGGAAATAATATATCATTTGGTATGATTCTTTAATTGGAAATAATTTTAAGGGATACACTGTTAAGTAAATTGATTTTTTTTGGGTTAGTTTTACGATGGTTTTAATCGGCATAGTTTCAAATAAATAATCCGGATACTTTTTTTTATATTCACCTATCTGTCAAAAAGTCCGAGTCTATGTTGCAATTAGTCTTTCTTTTGGCATGGTTTAAAATTAATATAGCGGTTTAAAAGATTTAATTGGAGCATATAATTTGTAAACATGTATAAAATCAGGTATTTTTAGCCATTTATAATAATTGAAGCGACCGTGCTAGAACCACGGGATTCGGGGGTGCCTAACACCTTCCCTCGGGTCAACAGAATTCCTTACTTAGAATTTCTGGTTCGCAGACTTCATTTGAAAAGTCGTAATTTTCCTCGATTCGGGATTTAAATAAATTGGTGACTTGGGACACCTTAATTTATTCCAAGTGGCGACTCTGAAATAAATAAAATAATCCCGTTTCGAATATTGTCACTTAAATTGGAAAAACTCCCTTGCGCTCCTGTGACATTCACCGCAGACGCAGGTGATGATCTGGTAGATGAAGCCCCGCTAATGGGGGAAGTGGGCATGACCCAGTTACGTGAACAAGGGCTTATCCCTTCTCATGCCGATATTATGCTAGCCCGGCCGGAAGAACGGGTCCACACCGATCATGTCGGGTACTGCGTATTTTATTCTTATCCCCTCAGGCTGGGGTTCAGGTCCCCCCTTCCCAACCTGGTAGTTGATTTTTACCGATATTATAATGTGTATTTGGGGCAGCTTACCCCATCTTTGAACAAGCTTTTGGCAATGTTGCTAAAATTCGCGGAGTTAGCCGGCTGGACTGTTACGCTGCAGCATGTGCTCGCTCTATATGCCCCTCAGCGAGTTCAGGGGAGTATGATCCGGATGGTTCCGCGTGGGTCGCAGGGCTTGGTGGCCGCTATAGATGACGAGGTCGAGCCTCGTCAGTTTCAGCAATTTTTCTATATCCGGACCGGTCATTTGGCGGCGCCCTCTCCAAGATTTCCAGAGACTTGGAATCATAGGCGTAAGTTTTAATCTACTTTTTTGATAGGGTCGACTTCGTTCCCTTTCTTTATTTTTGAATGGTCACTGTTTTGTTGTTGTTTCTATAGCCGACAAGTCACCCCCGTCTTTATACATTGGTCGCGCGGATGGCTCGAGGTTATCCTCCCGCACACTGAGGGGATCCGTTCGTGGTCGTCTTTCTCGGGGAGATATGGCCAAGGGCCGGCCGTAGGTAAGAGGTTTGCTTTCTTCGAGCATATTTAATTCTTGTTGTTGTCGTGACCTGGGACTGACCCAATTCTGTATTTGCAGGGAGGGTGTACCGCGGCAGGGCTCCCCAGTTGGTATTCGGGCGGCCTGGTGCAGTTGCTAGATTCTTTGATGCGCCGGCGGCGGACCAGGTGCCTAGGGCCGCCTCGGTCGAATATTCCGCGGCGCCATATCCTGTGCGCCCTTTAATCAGTGGCGGGGGTCCGTCAGGGGCAGTTCGCCCGCGGGAGGCGTCGCCTTCTTGTGACGAGGAGGAGAGGCCTTTAATTAGGCGCAGGGTCTTCCACCCTTCGGCCCCTTCAGCGGCTCGGCCCGCTGCTATTGATGTGGTAAGTGTGGATTCCTCACCCCCTTCCGGGGCGAGAGAAGATGTGAACACGGCGCACGTCCCAGGTGGTAGGCCAGATGAAGCTCAGGCTCGAGAGGAGCGAGAGGCGAGTACCGCCCCTACCGCTCATTCCTATACTCATATGTTACGCGGTGGGAGAACCTTCTCGGGTGATTGTAGATATTGGTGGCTCGAGTACTCCTTCGACGAAAATGGCGGCGGCGGGAGAGGGATCCATGTCCGATTCTGATTTGGATTCTAAAGACGTCCGCATGTTTCGTGATGGGGTCACAAATGCGACAGTCCATTCGGACGGGGGGTCGTGTGTAATTGAGATTCATGTGAATGAGAATCTGTTGCTAAGGGATTCTACTTTAGTGCCGCTGCTTGGTTAGTTGTGTTCTGCGATAAAAAATGAGTCGCTAAGGGGGTGACGGATATGGGTATGATGAACGAGGTGGCGACGTTGGGAATTAGGGTATGTGCTCCAGGATGACTATTCGCTTACGAGTGCCTCGTTTCCCATATTTTCATGAACTTCTGTATCTTTATCTAACTCCTTCATTTCTTTTGCTTTGTCTTGCAGGTGTTTTTGTTGCAGGAAGAGAACCTTCGTCGGGCCAATGTTCGGTCAGGGGTGCTTCTACGGGTTCTTGAGAGGTGTCGTCGGTATCGGAACAGGTGCAGGGAGCTTAACGAACGCATAAGGGCTGATCTCCGTAACATGCACTGGTTGAAGAGCTGGCGTGGAAAGAGTTGCAAAGGCGCCAGGCGCTTGGTTGTGTAGAGGCCTTGGAAGATCAGTTGCGTCGGATGAGCGACGAACTTGAGGCTGGGCGGAGGGCGTCGTTGGAGAGTGAACGCTTGTGTCTGACCAAGGTGACAAAGGTCACTTCGGAGTGGAGCGGGAAGGTCACCGCGCTAGAGGAGGAAGTAACCATCCTGAAGTGTAAGCTGGCTGAAGCTTCCGCCTGGGCGGACGAACTCCAAGGGGTTATCCGTGCCAACGATTCCCAATTGTCGTTGGTAAGGGCTGCTGTCGCTTTCAGGGAAAGCGGCCTTGAGGAGCGGATTAGGGTTCTGGAGTGTAACGCTCAGGATGCAGCGGGGCAAATTGCACTCCTGGTGGAGGAGAACAGGCGTATTCAAGAACAATCTGCATTTATGGGTAGCTCTCGCGAGGCTTGGGTTTATGCTGAGGCCCAACGGGACATATATAAGCACCTGTTCGAGACTGGTATCATCTCCGAAGCAATCTTCGAAGGGGCGCGCCAGAGGGCACGGGTAGCTCGCAAGGAGTTCGGCTTTGATGCTGCGACGCCCGATATTGATGATGTCCCCGGTGGGAATTTGGCTGGAGCTGGTAACGACATGGGCACTGCGGGTGCTGGCGAGGGCTGAACAGGCGGTGGTATGGCGAAGGCAGGCGACTGTGCGACTAGCGCAAGCAGTGGTACCAATGCTCTTGAGTGAAAGATGATTAGTTGATGATTTTCTTGACGGTTGTTGTCGTGTATTGTTATTTTACTTTTCTCTCTGTTTTTGCATTATTGTTGTTTATTTTTGGACAAGGTTTAAACTGGGACGTACGGGCATGGCCCGCGTTCGTCTCTTAATTCTCCTTTTCATGTTGTTTCTTTATTGCTCACCCCACTTATGTTTTCCCTTAGCTCGGTCATTAATTGTCCCGGGTCGAGGGCTCATAGCCCGAGTATTACTTTAACTGAGGTCGAATTAAATTGGCGAAGGCTCGTGGCCTGAGTCCCAGTTCGACCGTAGTTGAACTTTGTTGATTCTTTTGAGTCGAGGGCTCATAGACCGAGCATTACTTCAACGGAGGTTGAATTAAATTGGTGAAGGATCGTGGCCTGAGTCCCACTTCAACCGTAGTTGAGCTTTGTTGATTCTTTTGAGTCGAGGGCTCATAGCCAGAGTATTACTACAACTGAGGTTGAATTAAATTGACGAAGGCTCGTGGCCTGAGTCCCAGTTCAACCGTAGTTGAGCTTTGTTGATTCTTTTGAGCCGAGGGCTCAGAGCCCGAATATAACTTCAACTGAGGTTGAATTAAATTGGCGAAGGCTCGTGGCCTGAGTCCTAGTTCAACCATAGTTGAGCTTTGTTGATTCTTTTAAGTCGAGGGCTCACAGCCCGAGTATTACTTCAACTGAGGTTGAATTAAACTGGCGAAGGCTCGTGGCCTGAGTCCCAGTTCAACCGTAGTTGAACTTTGTTGATTCTTTTGAGTCGAGGGCTTATAGCCCGAGCATTACTTCAACTAAGGTTGAATTAAATTGGTGAAGGCTCGTGGCCTGAGTCCCAGTTCAACCGTAGTTGAGCTTTGTTGATTCTTTTGAGTTGAGGGCTCATAGCCTGAGTATTACTTCAACTGAGCTTGAATTAAATTGGCGAAGGCTCGTGGCCTGAGTCCCAGTTCAACTGTAGTTGAACTTTATTGATTCTTTTGAGCCGAGGTCTCATAGCCCAAATATTATTTCAACTGAGGTTGAATTAAATTGGCGAAGGCTCGTGGCCTGAGTCTTAGTTCTACCGTAATTGAGCTTTGTTGATTCTTTTGAGTCGAGGGCTCATAGCCCGAGTATTACTTCAACTGAGGTTGAATTAAACTGGCGAAGGCTCGTGGCCTGAGTCTCAGTTCAACCGTAGTTGAACTTTGTTGATTCTTTTGAGCCGAGGGCTCATAGCCCGAATATTACTTCAACTGAGGTTGAATTAAATTGGCGAATGCTCGTGGCCTGAGTTCCAGTTCAACCGTAGTTGAGCTTTGTTGATTCTTTTGAGTCGAGGGCTCATAGGCCGAGTATTACTTCAACTGAGGTTGAATTAAACTGGCGAAGGCTCGTGGCCTGAGTCCCAGTTCAACCGTAGTTGAACTTTGTTGATTCTTTTGAGCCGAGGGCTCATAGCCGGAGTATTAATTCAAGCGAGGTTGAATTAAATTGGCGAAGGCTCGTGGCTCTGAGTCCCGGTTCAACCGTAGTTGAGCTTTGTTGATTCTTTTATGTCGAGGGCTCGTAGCCGAGTATTACTTCAGCTGAGGTTGAATTAAGCTGGCGAAGGCTCGTGGCACGAGTCCCGGTTCAACCGTAGTTGAACTTTGTTGATTCTTTTGAGTCGAGGGCTCATAGCCAGTGTTTTACTTCAACTGACGTTGAATTAATGTGGCGAAGGCTCGGGGCCTGAGTCCTAGTTCAACCGTAGTTGAGCTTTGTTGATTCTTTTGAGTCGAGGGCTCATTGCCCGAGTATTACTTCAACTGAGGTTGAGTTAAACTGGCGAAGGCTCGTGGCCTGAGTCCTAGTTCAACCGTAGTTCAACTTTGTTGATTCTTTTGAATCGAGGGCTCATAGCCCGAGTATTACTTCAACTGAGGTTGAATTAAACTTGCGAATGCTCATGGCCTGAGTCCCAGTTCAACCGTAGTTGAACTATGTTGATTCTTTTGAGTCGAGGGCTCGTAGCCGAGTGTTAATTCAACTGAAGTTGGATTAATATGTCGAAGGCTCATGGCCTGAGTCCTAGTTTAACCGTAATTTAACTTAGTTGATTCTTTTGAGTCAATGACTCATAGCCCGAGTATTATTTCAACTGAGGTTGAAGTAAACTGGCGAAGGCTCGTGGCCTGAGTCCCCGTTCAACCGTAGTTGAACTTTGTTGGTTCTTTTGAGTCGAGGGCTCATAGCCCGAGTATAGACGAGATGAATCAAGTTTGCTCCAATTGGGTTTCTAATCCCTCGTTCGTTGTTTTCCCTTTGTTTCTGACTTCAGGAAAAGCTACGCGATCTTGCTATGAAATCCCCGCAGACGGCGCCAATGTGTTCGACTCAAAATGTTTAAAAGCATTTATGAATTCAAGACAATCAATAAAAATGAAGGGCCAATCATAGCAAGTCGTAACATATCTGAAATCTAACGAGGAAAAGATAATAGAAATAATTGTATGGACGGTAGAAAATATTGGTGATCTTTATTCATGATAATGGGTTAATCTGCCTCTCCATGAAGAGGTTCAGATCTTTACAATCATGTTTTGAGAGATCTACCGTTATTCTGTTCTTTGTCTTGGGTTTTCACTCTCTGTTTTACTCTGTATTTCTTAGAGCTCCCATGGGAAGAGAGTGGAACCCCCCTTGTATTTATAGACGTTTGCTATACGAGTTGACTTTCTAGGATATCAGGCCCACGTTAGGGGGTTATTTCGGACGTATCCGGAAAGTATCGACCCCGGCCAAGACTTTGGGCGGATACGGATAGTATTCTTGGTTGAGGCGATCTTGGCGCCTGTTATGTTTATACTAGTCGAAATGAGCGGTCAATCTGATTGACTGTCGTGGTTATGACCCATACATGTCTTATAATATTAATGATTTACTAAAGGAGTAAACTAGTTAATCGGCTTGACACTCTAGGCAAGATGCTTTCTCAAACTCTAGGACAAATTTTTTGGTTCTTATCCAGTATTTGGTGCCCGCATTAGGAACTGAATAAATTTGGATTCGCACCGAAAAATCTAATAGTTGGGGGTAAAATATTCCATAACAAATACGACTTCGTCTCTAGCTCTGAAACTCGAAATCTCTAGTTAAGGATAAAGAAATATATATCGCTCCAACACAATCCTTATCGATCTATTACAATTCTTTCTATTTTAAGCGCCTTAATTGACTTTGGACGGATATGTATATATCAACAAAGAAATTTTTTCCAACTATCAACAAAGAATTGAAACTAGTTGCAAAAGTACTCCATCCATTTAACTTTTATCTGACTCTATTTCCTTCCTTTTATGTTCCAAAAAGATAAATTTTTTTCAAAATAATTTAAGTACTTAAAGTTTTTATTTTATAATTGATAATAAATTTTTATAGTTACATAAATATTATGACATATTTAACGTTACAAATATCTAATAATTACACAAATACCATAACATGTTTCAAATTAGTTTTCTTTCTAAGACTTTATGCTTAGTCAAACTTATAAATTGATGAATATTTAAAAGGAAAAAACTTAAAAACAGTCAAATTAATTGTTCCAATATCTCAAATAAATTTGACTCATAAACTAATGCATAATTTATTAATTTTTACCACATAAACATAAGGATCTGTGCGACCTCCTGCCCCTGTCCTCTTCACTTCATCTAGTCTTAACAATCTGAAACATAATCCAAAGATAACAAAAATTCACAAAATTAGACTATCAATGCAATTGTTGTGTGCACTGTGTGTGTGTGAGAGAGAGAGACATTCTTAAGGCTTTGCTGGTATCAGGGCTATCACCAAGCAACTGACGAATCCTAACTTCAGAAGCACAACCATGACACGTCAGCACATTCAATATCGCTTCAGCTCTCCGCCGCATGTGAGCCGCCGAGCCAATCGCCTTCATCTTCCTCCAAACACTCTCTGTCTCACGGCTTGAGATGTCGCCGGAGGCAGCAGAGTCAACAATTGACACACACGACGACGCTGATGCTGACGTGGCAGTTTCCGGCTTGCGGGAGCTGAATTTCAGGCAATCGGAGATGCATGAGCTCTTAGATCGTCTCCTTCGCACCGCCTAAGAGTTTTTAAATATGTCAGAAAATTAATCGAAAACGGAGAATATTGAATACTCTTATATATCAAAGCGTCAATTTTCAAATCGAATCACTGAGAAAAAAACAGAATAGGCTGATCATTTTGCTGGAAACTGAAATAAAACTCATCGAATTACAAAAAATAAAAATGAGAAAACTCAATCGATTCTAAAGCATCAATCAACAACTCATAACACCGAGAAAAACAGAGCAAGTTGATTGATAATAAAAAGTGGTCCAAGCGGAGTAGGAAATTCTAGTAATTCAACTGTAGCAGTAACATTAATCATCTTGAGCTAAGTAAATATTCAGAAAATAAATTAAAAGTAGAGAAAACTCAATCGATTCTACAATGCCTAACATTGACAAAAAACAGAGCAATTAAACTATGAAAAATTCATAGGAACAAAGCAGTGAGCTATAACACGAAGCACTGAATTGAGCAGATATATAACAGATCGTAGACTATAAGAAACTAATAATTCAATAAAATAAACAAAAATAACAAATCAAAAACTATAGATCACGTTCATCTTAACTCAATATTTCAAAAAATTTACCTTAAGCTCATTGATGATACGAAACATACGAATCATCTTCACGCGACGAGCATATGCTTTGGCCTCAGCCGACGACACATCATCATCATATTCATCAACATCATCATTAGCGGTAATAGTTGAGTTAGAAACACTCGATTTCGACTTCGACTCTGAAATCGACGCCGTATAACTCAATGCAGCTGCCTGTGAAATCTCAGGTATACTCTTCAATCTACACACACACAAAAAAAAATGAGCAACAAATTAAGTATCTTAAATTTGAGAAAAAATTCAAAAATTTGTAGTATTACTTCGTATCCAAAGCCGACGTCCGATAACTCAATGCAGCTGCCTCTGATATCTTCGATATGCTCTTCATACTACAAAACAAAAAAAAAAAAATAATAATAATATATACATATATATATATATATATATAGTATTAGCCAATACAATTTGAGTAACTGAAAATAATGGAGAAATTTGAGAATTTGTACTAATACATTGTAGTAGAGAGAAGGAGAAGAGCAGAAGAAACTTCGAGTTCATCTTCATTAGGAAATAATGCTTCTTCTTTTTTTTCTTCTTCCATTTGTTACTGGTTTTTCAACGTTGTTTTTGTTTCTTTGAGATTTGAAATATGGCGCGTTAATTAATTTTTTGGGAATATTTGAATGATATTAAGTATTTGAGTTACTTGCTGAATACCGAGTATGAAATGGGCTACACCAGATCCAGTAGCTTCTTCGGGTTGGGCCGGCCCAGATTGTATTCTTAAAAAATAGCACGGTATAGTCAGTTTTCGGACTGGTCAATCAAAAATAGTCAGCGTTTACCAAGTCAATGAAAAATAGCCATCGTTTTGCTGCAATAGAGATCGGTCCGCTTGACTGGGGCAACCCGGTCAGGCGCCGGTCATGTCCCTCGATTTGGGGCGTGACAATATTGGTCTTGCATAATATGCTGTAAGTTTATACATAAGTGCAGCGAACTCTACTATATTATCTTGGATCGATCTTTATTTTAGCAAAATAGTGGTTATATTTAATAACTTGATAAATATTGGAGTTCCAGCATATTATCGTGGAACTCCAGAATAATATGCTGGAGTTTAAGTATAATTATTGTCACGATCAAATTCCCAAACCCGATCGTGATGGCGCCTCTCGTGAAGATAAGGCCAGCCAACAGACATCAATATCTCTTTAATACTTACTTAGCATCAATAAGTCTAAAACATTAATAAAATTATCATATGTGCGGAAGAAAAAAAATAAAAATAGGAAACTATCTCGATACAACGTGATAACTGTGATTTTAACATATTTTATGCATATACTTGCCTATGCTTTGTGTATGAATTGCCACAAAATAATCATAAATTGCTTACAAGTTGCGCTTGATTGCAGGTTTGAGCGACAACATGACATTGTTAAAGATCGGCTCATAACGGAGTGAAACCTGCCAAGTGTCAAAGACCTAGTGAAGTGGGGACAAGAGGACCTAGCGCGGACCGCACTGTTTTGTCACGTGGCCGCGCTAGGAGATTCAGAGACTGGGTTAATCAATGAAATCCTGCGCGGTCCCCGTCGCTTTTCACGTGGTGTGCGCCAGTAAAGTTCAGAGGCTCAAAATTTCAGGGAAAATCCCGCGCGACCGCGCTAAAAATCAGTGCGGTCCGCATGGGTGAGATTAAGAGAGACGATGATTTTCCAAGTCCTACCACGCGGTCACGCTCCATCTATACGCGGTCCGCGCCTGTCAGCCTGCGCGGCCACACTCCTTTTTGTGCGGTCCGCGCCCCCTACTTCAGAGAAGGAATAATTGCAAGTCCAAGAGCCTACGCGGCCGCGCTACATTTATGCGCGGTCCATGCTGACCGTGCAGGGGTAATTTTGTCCAGTTTTTTCAACCTAGTATAAATAAGATATTTTACCATTTTTAGGTCAAGTTTTGTACACCTGATAGTTGTTGCGCTCGTGAGACATTTGTTTTTTCCTATTTTGGGCATTTTGAGCTTATTTCATCATAGATTATTGTAGTTTAACATTAGCAATTAATTAATATAGTTGTTTCATCTTCTATTTCTTCAGTTTCTTCTCTAATTATGTTAGCTAAACCCATTAGCTAGGGTTGTGGCTCAATCCTAGTGTGTGTAATTGATGGGTGTTGCTTATTAATGATAGATTGATATTCGGTGTTTGTTATTTGGGTTAATCTTATGGTTTAATTAAGGATTGGTGGTTGCAAACATTGATTCTAGCTAAGTGGGTCTTGACCCTTCTTGAGAAAGAGAGTCTACGACCCCAAAATTGACCAACAGGGAATTGGAATGGACCCATGAGAAATAATTATCCCAATTAACGAGTTAAACCGCGGGAGAGTAAACACCCCACTTGAACCCTAGTTGTTTGGTCTAATTGGCCTACCCAATTGGTCTCGAGAGAGTCAATCGGGCAAAATCGCTCTTTCTACCGAGAGGTGTAAGAGCGGGTACAATTGTGCAATGGTTATATCATTGATCCCAAATACGTCAATCTATTATTAGTAGCTTCTACCCATTGGTTAACCAGCTAGGTGATGCCATGACTCTAGTGCCTTTCTCTATATTTATTACATATTAGCAAATATTTCTTTAGCATAATTTAGTCTTACTCTTAGTTGATAATAGTAGTGATAACAATAAAATCCAAAAATGTTAGAAGTACAATTAGAAGTACAAACGCATTCTTAGTCTATACAAATACACAACCTCATTCCACGCTCCATGTGGAAAATCGACCATGATACCACTATTCGGATAAAAGTCTTAGCGCCCGCTCTTCCTACCGTTGTGTAAGGTTGAGTTTGTTGCGATCACGGCCCGATCAGGGTGTCGTAAGTCACGAGCATCTAGAAGTATTTTTAAGTCAACTACAAGGCATGTAATACATGGATTAAAAATCCAGAATCAAAAGAAGAAATCTGGTGCCGCAAACGCTGGCGGTCACCTTGCTCAGCTACGATAGTAAACCCTCAACCAGCTCAAACCCGCTACCGGGTAAACCAATACCTGCATCTGCACGCAAGGTGTAGGGAGTAAAGTGAGTACTCCAACTTAGTGAGTAATAAAGGTAAATAACAACTGAGCAGCAAGAAACCACGTAAAGCAAGCCATCATGCTACATAGAACCGTGTAACCCTTTGAGAAAATAGTGAAACTATGAAATCTTTAGAAATATCTGGACTCAGTTTAAAATCAGTTTTGAAAATATCTTTTTCCAACAGTTAAGCAAATAAATGCAAAACAGATAGTGCAAGTCACCATAAAAGTCAGCCCCTCAAGCACAACACTCCATTAACAAATAACACCAGGGTATCAGGTAAGCAGTGCAAGAAGTAACATAGAAGCCAATAAAATGCGAGTGCTGGAATGTCATGACAAATCATACAAATACGCACTAATGCATTAGTGCAATGCAATGCATATGACGGTACTCTCTGGTATCCACTGCGGCGTGCAGCTCGAGCCGTCGATGACGCTCATTGGGGGGTGTATAGACTCCGGAGGGGATCCTACAGCCCAAGCGCAAATAATCAAGCCATTTCGTGGCACCAACCAGACCCTCAACCTCAATATCAATACAATACCACTGCGGCGCGCAGCCCGAGCCATCCATATATCTAGAAATCACTATAACACTACTGCGGCATGCAACCCGATCCATGCTTAGTCCAGAAATGCACATAAGCTACTTGGGCAATGTTAAAATAATAGTTCTGAGCTCAAAACATCAATAAAATGTTGTTTTAGTTTTCAAATCTTAGAAAAACGGTTGAGTTTGCAAAACAATATTAAAACCTTGGACCGAGATGAAATAATATGCAAAGTAATGCGAAAACAGTTATATTAATCCCGAAAGGATTCACATAGTTGGCACAAACCCAAACATGATAATCAGCCCAAATTATGATGATAACAAGTAGTTTCAGTCAAATACGTTGTAATTTCATCAATTAGGACGGACAAAGTTACAATCCTCAACGGTGCTCTATCCCACACTCACTATCCGGCCTGCAAGTCACCTCAATACATCACTACGATGAACAAATCCAGGGTTTCAAATCCTAAAGATATCATTTACAATCATTACTCACCTCGAACCGGTGATATCTCTAGCTCGCGACGCCTTTGCCTCTCAAATCGGCCTCCACGCGCATCAAATATAATCAAAATCAAAGCAAATACATCACAATATACTAAGGGAACAATACCCAATCGAAAACAATCGAAAAATAGCAAAGATCTCGAAACTAGCAAAACCCGAGCCCCAAACCTACTTCTCAAAAAATTACAAAATTCACATCATCGGATTCCTTATCTCGCCACGAATCTAACCATACAAAAATTATCCAATTCTCATAACATTTTGACCCTCAAATCAATGATTTATCTAAGAGGGTTTTCTATACTTTCCCAACAAAATTCGCGGATTAAACACCAAAACTAGTGATAATAGATTCAAGTTATACAACCAAAATTGAAAAATACTTACCCCGTTGTTCTCTCCAAAAATCTCCCAAAAAATCGCCTTATCCGAGCTCCAAATTGTCAAAAATAGCAAATGGGATGAAGTTTGGACTTCATTCTGCTGTCCAGGGATTTGTTCTTCGCGTTCACGGTCCTCCTCTCGCGTTTGCGAAGAACAAAGTTCCAAAAATTCATTTTCCAAACTTTGCTCGGACTAATGGTCATAACTTTTTACAGACAACTCCAAATGACTATTATAATATGTTTATGGAAACTAGATTCAAAGATCTACAAATTTGGTTTGAATCATGTCCAAATTCGTTGTTCGTCAAAGAAAATCACGACATAAAATATACCCTTATACCGATAGGGCATACCATTAATAATTGAAATTAATTATTCCATGAATTACATCAAATCCCGTTTTAGTAAGTAATATAAAGTCACTTTTAGCTTCATAAATATTCTTAGTGACCAACACATAACAATAGGAATAGTTATCTTCATATAATAACACAACGTAAGTATTCACATAAGTAGAGTTGATGGTTACGAAGTCCACTCATGAGTGGAGCATATTAAGAGGAAACCAAATCAAATTAAGGAAAATTATATTGTTTATAACAATCTAAACTGTACACATGATGACACCATCTGGTGTAGTGACCTCACACATACCATCGAAATTATATCAACAGCTGGGTCTCCACCTCTAGGAGTCTCACCTCCACCTCTAACATCCTGACCTCTACCTCTGGCGGGTCCTGTAAGATAAATATTGACTGCAATGGAGCACATGGCCTGATTGCTTTCCTAAATTATATTTCTCCAAACTACCACATTCACAACAATTCCTTTGAGTCTCAGCTAACTTATTGAACATGACGACATATTCGGATACTGTAATGGTGACCTGGCACAACCATTCAGATTGCGTATGCCAAAAATTGCAGAGAATCCGGGAGGTATATTCCTTCAAAACATTTCTTAAAAATGGAGTTGAGTAGGCAGTGTTGCATTGGCCAGTCTGCCCTCTTTATAGACTTGTCACAAACACTGATGGCCTATCTCCTCTTTTGCTATGCTAGTTCGACACTGCTGAGCTACCCCGTTTACTCATATACTCTTCGTTATCCTTTGGGGCGATTCTTACCCCTTGCAGAGTACCAAACCTTAAATATGTATAGTTTGTTTGGGGGACCTTTCCATACCATATATAAATACATTCCAAGCTAAACTGACATAACACATGGCCATTCGGTCCATTCACTAATAGTGGAATTCCCTCTTTTCGGTTGTAAGTCAGAGTCACAACATCCAATAATCATAATATTTGTCCTTCACAACTCACATAAATTAACCAGAAGTCAAGGTCCGTTGAAATCATCACTTGTTAGAACATACATTATGTTCTCATTACATTATTTGCCATTCGAAGTAGAGTAGAATCAACCCCCTCGCTTTTGACTATTCCCACGTTCTCCAATACCTCATAGCAGCGGCCAAGAAATTCCCGTGGATTCTAAAAAAATGCACCGCTGAAGGGGGTAGCGAAGAGTTTGGTGAAACCTATCCGACCTATGCAAAACTTCTGAAGGCGTAGTTGATCTATCACCAACATGTGCCATTGTTCTACTGAAGAAGCAGTACATGACTCCGCTATTCGTGGGAAGACAAGAGTAGAAATTCAATTTAACATTTGAAGAGCAAGTTCGCACGATAGGAAAGAACAAAAGGGAAACGGTTCCTAACTCCGTAGCCTCTAGGGATAAATACAGACATCTCTGTACCGATCCCTCAGACTCTACTAAGTTTGTCCGTGAGCAGCGAGACCTACGCAACCTAGAGTTCTGATACCAACTTGACATGAACCGAATTTATCCCACTATTGGGCGTCATGATGGCGCTTACTAACGGAGATAGGCCAGCCAAATATTACACATCCTCTATCAATATCACCAATAATATACTTTCAATAATTAAATAAATGCGGAAGACTTTTAAGTTTAACCAAATAACATAATAACGCGGAAGTTTGAAACATATTACTACCTAAAACCTGGTGTCACTAGCTCACGAATTGCTAAGAGTACTACACATAACTGTCTGAAAGAAATATAAAATTGTTTGTCTCGAATACATGAGATAGTAGACTGAAAGTTAAGATAGAGGAGACAACGGGTCCTGCAGACGCTTGCAAGGCTACCTCGGTGTCTCGATGGTCGAAGTACCAACACTTGTACTACTGCTATTGTTGTTGTCCGAAACCTGTATCTGCACAAAAAGAGCACAGAGTGTAGCATCACCACAACCAACCCCATGTGCTGGTAAGTGCCTGGCCTATCCCGGTGAAGTAGTGACAAGGCTAGCGCCAGACACTCATATAAATCTGTGCAGTTCAAAATATATATATGTACAACAAAAGGAAATGAGGTACCAAACTAAACGGTAAGAAGGGAGGGAAACATACTATAGTGAGCACAAGCCGAATATAAAATCTATCAGTGTAATTAAGAAACAGGGCACAATAATAACTACCAAAGAATAAGAAATTCAACAGTTGCACAACATCAACCTTCATGCTTTTACTATCATCCTCACCCAAAGCAATCAAACAGAATGCACGGCATCACCCTTCGTGCTTTCCCTCACATAACTCTCATATCATGGCATGGAATGACCCTTCGTGCAAATATAATCAACAATGGGACGGAATGTTCCTTCATGCATAAATAGTTAAAACATGGCACGGAATGACCCTTCATACATATATAATCAACAATGGCACGGAATGACCCTTCATGCATTGTCACTCTTCCTCACCCAAACAACAATCACAACCAAACAGGCAACGGAAATAGACAATAATAAGAAATGCCCCGGCAAGAGAATAAAACAATTAACAACTAAGTGCATGAAGGGAAATATTTAATAAATTCAACTATCTCGGCAAGGGGTCATTCACAGCTCTTTTCAATATTTTCATCTCTTACGCAATAGTATTTATCATTCGAGCCAATGCTCCAAAGTATTAACATTTCATAATTTATCCTCAAACTTTTCACATTATGTAGAAATCCTTATTTAACTTTGAAGAGTTCCAAATTATCTCAAAAACAAGTATAATAATGACTCACGGTCATGCTCGACCCCCAACGTATAGATACTTGTCACCATGCCTATACGTCGGACTCCACACATAACAAATAACAAATTTACACAACTCATATTCCCTTAAGGTAGGATAGATCAAACACTTACCTCGAAGGTTTACGTCCAACTCAATCCTCAAGCAATGCCTTTCCTTTCGAATTTAGCTCCAACTCAATCATATCTATACATAATTGATTTAATATCATCAATAATACTCAACAATCCAACCCAAATACCTAGATAAAATCTTTCTAACATTCTACCCAAAATTTGCAAAACTGACCCCGGGCTCGCTTGGTCAAAACTTGAGGTTCGAACCAAAATAAATTCACCCATACTCCCACGAGTTCAAATATATAATTTGTTCTTAAATCCGACCCCAAAATGAGGTCCAAATCACTATTTCTTTGAAAACCCTAACTCTACCCAATTCTCTAATTTTCTATCTATTTTCCTATGTTTAGGCCTAAGAATTTGATTTATGTTGATGAAATAACGAGAAAACGATGTTAAGAAAACTTACCCAAAGAGTTATGGAAAAAAATGAAGCTTGGAACTCGTTAATAGAGGGTTTGAGAGAGAGGTTCGTGTGTTCTGGGTGAAAAATCCCGTCAATGTTTTGTTTTGGGTCTTTAAAAATCACTGGGGACTTTTATTCTACGCGTTCGCGACAGACTGGTCGCGTTCGCGATGAAGGCTGGTCAGGTACTCTATGTGAACGCGAAGAGACCATGCAAACGCATTGAGGAAATCTAGGGGTGTCCAGGTTTGCTCTACGCGTTCGCAACGTTAGGCACGCGAACGCGTTGAAGAGAGGGGTAAGTCTATGAGAACACGAGGAGTTGTTTGCGAACGCGAAGCAGAGGAGTAGTAAGGCACTGCGAACACGATGAGTTTTCCGCGAACGTGAAGAAGGCTGGGGCACTTGTCATCGCGAATGCGTGACAAGGTCGCGTTCGCATAGTGCAAATGACCTATGCAAGAATTGCAGAAAACCTACTATGATTTTTGGTGAAAAACTATCCTGAACCACCTCTGAATCACTCCCGAGCCCTCGGGGCTGCAAACCAATTATGCATACTGACTTAAAATATCATACGAACTTGCTCGAGTGATCAAATCGCCAAAATAACATCAACATCAATGAATTGAGCCTTAAAATCCAAGAAATCTTTCGAATTTCATAAAATTTCAAATTTCCAATTTACGGTCAAAATACGTTAAACGATGTCTGTTTTCAACCAAACTTTACAGGAAGCGCTTAACCAATGTATATGACCTGTACCGGGCGTCGGAACCAAAATAAGAGCCCGGTACCATTACTTTTTGATAAATTTCATTTTTATTTTCCTTAAACATATTGAGAAAACAATTTAATGAAAAAATTCATTTCTGGGGCCTAGAACCTCGGAATTTGATTCCGAACAATATACGCCCAAGTCTATATTTTTTTACGGAACTTTCGAGACTGTCAAATCATGGGTCTAGGTCCATTTGCTCAAAATGTTCACCAAAGTCAACTGTATCAATATAACCATCAAATTCTTCATATGTTTCACAAAATTCATATATTTTAACATAAAACTTTTTTGGCTACGTGCCCGGACTGTGCATGCAAATTGAGGTAACTAAAAGTGAGGTTTCTAAGACCTCAGAAGTGTGGAGAAAGGGAAAAATACGATGATGACCCTTTGGGTCGTCACACACACAAAATTGTCTTCCCCGTGTCCTCCCTTAAAATTAAACAATGTCCTTCATGCCCCTCACCTTGTTAAAAATTTTGTATTCATCCGAAAATTTACAACTGATAACTTTGTCTCTATTGATTTTGATCCCTTTGGGTTTTCTATGAAGGATTTTTAGACGGGGAGGCTGGTAATGAGGTGTGACAATCGGGGAGAGCTTTATCCCATCACAAATCCAGTCCCTTCACAATCTACCTTTGCTGATTTGGCACCATCCCTTTTGGCATAATCGATTGGGTCACCCCAAAGCACCTGTTTTGAACTCCTTTAGGAAGAATAAATTGATTGCTTGTAATAAAATTAGAGACTCTCGTATTTTTGATTCTTGTCCTCTTGGAAAACATGTTAAGTTGCCATTTTATGTTCAAATTCTAGAACTCTGATGCCATTTGATATTATACATAGTGATCTTTGGACGTCATGCACTTTGAGTTCATCGGGTCATAGATATTATGTCTTGTTTGTGGATGATTATTCTAAATTTTTGTGGACGTTTCCTTTATCGCAAAATCACAAATTTTTTCCACATTTTTTACTTTCAAGACCTTTATTCGAACTCAACTTTAGCGGGACATAAAGAATATACAATGTGATAATGGCACGAAATTTGATAATGGCCCCTTTTAGACTTTTGCAAAGACAATGGTCTATCATTTCGTTTATCATGTCCTCATGCATCCCCTCAAAATGGGAAAGTCGAAAGACAAATCCGTACGATTAATAATATTGTCTGTACCTTATTGGCCCATGCTTCCCTTCCTCCTTATTTTTGGCATCATGCTTTGCAAATGGCAACTTACCTTCTCAACATCCTTCCTCATAAGCTATTAAATTATCAATCCCCTCTTCGCATTCTGTCACGACCCGGATTTCCCACCATCAGGAGTCATGATGGCGCCTACTAGTGGAAGCTAGGCAAGCCAACTGTTACTTAGATTTTTTATTAGTTACCACTCTCTTCTTAAGACTTTAAATAAAATCATATAATTACAGTGAAATAATTAAACTTAGCGGAAGACTTAGTCAATTTTATCCATAATGATACAAAAAAACCCAAACATGATACACTACCCAAGACTGGTGTCACAATACTCACGAACTTCTAAGAATAATACACATAATTGTCTGAAAGAAATATAAGTTGTTTATCCCGAATACATGAGATAACAGAATGAAATACATAGATAGAAGAGACAACGGGTCCTGCGGACGCCTGCAAGGCTACCTCGTAGTCTCAATAGTCAGAATATCCACAATCGTGCTACTGCCGCTGCTGTTGTCCATAACCTGTATCTGCGCAAAAAGAGCGCATAGTGTAGTATCAGCACAACCAACCTCATGTGCTGGTAAGTGCCTAGCCTAATCCGGCGAAGTAGTGACGAGACTAAGACCAGTCACCCACATAAACCTGTACAATTGATATATATATATATATATATATATATATATATATACATATACAACAACATAAAACGTTATCGAACGTTTATAAGGAAAGAATCTGCTCTGAAATAACAGTCAATAACTCACAATATCCGGAGTAATCCGATCAACGGAACAAATCTTACTTTCATGTCTCAATTCATTTTTCATTTCATATCTTGTGGTAGGCGTACCACCCGCTCCCAAACGTAACCATAGGCTTTTCATATCTTGTGGTATGCGTATCACCCGCTCCCAAATGTATCAATAGGCTTTTCATATCTTGTGGTAGGCGTACCACCCGTTCCCAAATGTATCAATAGGCTTTTCATATCTTGTGGTAGGCGTACCACCCGCTCCCAAATATATCAATAGGCTTTTCATTTATTGTAGTAGGCGTACCACCCGCTCCCAAATGTATCAATAGGCTACCGGCAACTACGGCCAATGCCAAGATTCAAATCACTTTGTGGTCGGCGTGCCACACGATCCCAATTCTTTAATATATAAGTGGTCGGCGCGCCACACGATCCCAATTCTTTAATATATAAGTGGTCGGCGCGCCACACGATCCCAATTTTTTTAATATATTACCGACCATAAGCCAATAATCTCTGATCAACAGTGAATGTATAAAAGTATCACCTGTATTAAACCAATAATCTTCACTTCAACAATATTTATATTACCGGTGTAAAAACCAATAAATGACAATAAATCAACGATACATCCCCGTTACCGGTGTAATACCAATAACTCTTAATCAACAATTTATATGTACTTTACCGGTATAAAAACAATAAATGATAATGAATCAATAATTTACCTCTGTTACCGGTGTAATACCAATAACTCTTAATCAACAATTTATATGTACTTTACCGGTATAAAACCAATAAATGATAATGAATCAACAATTTACCTCTGTTACCGGTGTAATACCAATAACTCTTAATCAACAATTTATATGTATTTTACCGGTATAAAATCAATAAATGATAATGAATCAACAATTTACCTCTGTTACCGGTGTAATACCAATAACTCTTTATTCAATACTCTATATGTATTTTACCGGTATAAAACCAATAATAATTTCCCTTCACATAATCACTTAGCATTAATAAGAATTTAATCCATTTTTAAGACTCACAGTCATGCTCGACCTCCAACGTATAGATACTCGTTACCATGCCTATACGTCGGACTCCACATATCACAATTATACATAAACTCAATTCCTATTCCCTCAAGCTAGGATAGAACAAACACTTACCTCAAATGTTTACGAACAACTCAATCCGTAGCAATGCCTTTTCCTTTCAAATTCAGCTCCAATCCAATCGTATCTATACACAATTGACTTAATATCATTAATTCTACTTAACAAACTAGTTCATAAGGCTAAATATAATTTTTACAACATTCTGCCCGGAATAGTGAAAATCGACCCCGGGCCCACATCTCGAAAAATTTTGAAATTCATATTTCCGGAATCCTCGTCTCGCCACGAGTCCGTATATACCAAATTCACAAAAATTGGAGTTTATTTGACCCCTTAAATCACTATTTCTATCCAAGAGGGTTTTCTACCCTTTTCAACAAAAATTCTTAAATTAAACACTAAAACTTGTAATAGATTCGAGTTATATCACCAAAATTGAGTTAAGAACACTTACCCCGTTGTTTTCTCCAAAAATCCCTCGAAAAATCGCCATATCCGAGCTCCAAATCGTCAAAAATGGCAATATATTTTCGGACCTCAAATATATTCTGTCCGGCACTATTCACAGTTACTGTTCATGGTACTGTTCACGGACACTGTTCACGGACACTGTTCACGGACACTGTTCACGTACACTGTTCACGTACACTGTTCACGTACACTGTTCATGTGCACTGTTCACAGCAGATTTTTCTGCAATTTCTGCCCATTTTCTAAGTCCGGAATTATTTTGAGACACCTCCGAAACACTCCCGAGTCCTCGGGGATCCAAACCAAATATGCACATTGACTCTAAAACATCACACCAACTCGCTCGAGTGATCAAATCGCCGAAATAACATCAAAATCATCAATTTTCATCAAATCAAGGCCTAAGTTTCCAAAAACTTCAGAAAATACACTTTCGATAAAAAACCAAACCAAACGATGTCCGAATAACCTGAAAATTTGCGTACATATCCAAAATCACCTAACGAAGCTATTGCAACTGTCGGAATTCCATTCCGAATCCCGGATCAAAATATCACCTATCGATCGGATTCGCCAAAATTCCAACTTCGCCAAAATAGGCTAACTTCTTCACCGGACCTCCAAAATTACTTCCAATTGCTCTCCTAAGTCTTAAATCATCCCCCGAAACTAACTGAATCATCGGAATTCAGTTTCGAGCCCTCTAACTCATAAGTCAACGTTGGGTTAACTTTTCCAACTTAAGCTTTCCTTAAAGAGATTAATTGTCCCTTTTCCTACCAAAATCGATCCGAATTGACTCAAAGTTTGCACACAAGTCACATTCGATATTATGGACTTGTACCAACTTTCGAAATCGCATTCTGACCCCGATATCAAAATTTTCACTTCCGGTAGAATTTTCTCATAAACCTTCAAATTCCTATATTTAGCCAAATGACTTCAAAATGACCTCGGGACATCCGAATTCACTTCCGATCGTTTTCCCGACTCCAAAATCACCATACGGATCTATTCCCAGACTTGGAATCCTAAATGGACATCTATAACTCTGAAATGCCTTCCAACCCAAATTTATGAAATTTTTCTAAAATACTAACTTCCACCATATACGTCGAAATGCTCACGGGTTATGAAAAACCAAAACCGGACATACGCCCAAGTTCAAAATCATCATACGAGCATGCTGGAACATTTAGATCCCAATTCCGAGGTCATTTACTCAAAATTTCAATCCTAGTTCATTTCTTCAACTTTGAGCTTTCAAAATGAGAATTTCCATTTAGATTTGACTCCAAACTTCCTGAATTTTAATTCTGACCATACACACCAGTCATTATACCCGAGATGAAGTTGTTCATGGCCTCAATCTGCTGAATGACGCGTCGGGGCTCAAAACGACTGGTCGGGTCGTTACACATTCTTTATCAGAAGGATCCGTCTTATTCCCATCTCCGGGTGTTTGGGTGTTTATGTTATCCTTTTATCCCTTCTACACTCATAAACAAACTTCAACCCCGATCAACTCCTTGTGTTTTTTTGGGGTATCTGTCATATTATCATGGGTATAAATGCTTTGATTTGTCATCTAGAAAAATCATCATTATCCATCACATAATATTTGATGAGATGCAATTTCCCTTTGCCTAGTTACATACTCCTCAAACTCACACGTATCAGTTTCTGGATAATGGACCATCTCCCTACATGGTCCATCATTTCACTACTCCCACGAACCCATCGATTGAACCACTTCCTACCTCATACGCGCCCATATTGCCAAGCCCAGTTATTATACCTCCCTCTTTTGAATACTACTATACCCGTAGGGGCGTAGAGGAGTTTTTCCAATTTAAGGACAGTCAAACGGGATTAGTTATTAAAGTTTTAAAAGTCGCCACTTGAGAATATAATGGTGTCCCAAGTCATCGGTTTAATCCCGAACTGAGGAAAATTTGACTCTATTACAGTCTGCGAACTAGAAATCCGGATAAAAAATTCTGTAACCTGGGAGAAGGTGTTAGCACTCTCGGATTCCGTGGTTCTAGCACGGTCGCTCAACTATTGTTTTGATTTTATCTAATTTCAATTATATATTTTAATCATGTGCATTAGTTTTCCTCTTTTGAATTTTAAGAATTGGAACGTCGTGAAAATACATCTTTGACCATACCATACCAGTATTCCTGTGGCTTTGGATACATTTCGACTTCGTTGGGAGTAGGATTTGGGTCACATAAATGTGCACCAGTTCAAGTGAATTCATATTAAAGTTGTGCCTAATGGTGTCTATTCTTCGTTACTTTGGGAAAGATCGTGAAATTAGCTAAACGATCCTTCCGGGTCTAAAGATTTTATTATAATTATTTGAGGGCCCCATGCATTTTTGCCTTATAACGAGGCTCATCTCATTCGTATTTTAGAGGCCAAACCTAGGATGTGCTATATTTTCTAATTCTGTTTTTCCCCTTAATAAAAATGTTTATTAGCAGTTTTTTATATCATCAACTATTTGGATCCAGGTCATTATTCGTTATTGGGCCTGGAATCTAGGTTAACTTAATAGAACTGCACCAAGGTGCAATTGGCTACTTGAAGACCAGTTAACATTTCCGTATCTGTCTCTCACAGGCACAAAGGCCATATCGATTGGATCTGGGCCTCTATTCATGACCAGGCCCAAATCATTACTAGGTCCAAGGAAGGTTCAAACATTTTTAATAAACTAACAGAGATATAAGCAAATTTTATTAAGTTCAGTATCTGAAATTAAATAGACATATTAACACTGATTTATATTTGAATACTACTATTTAGTCACTCAGCTTAACTTTGTCTGATCTATGTATTATTTATCAGTCGAGACAATACTTATTAAGATGTAAACCTACCTCGTTGTTTTTGTTTAACTAGAAACATTAATCTAAATCTTCAACCAAAACACATTCGAATTGCAATCTGAATTTCATTCACACTTAAATTCCTGTTTTATACCATACCACTAAGTTTAAACGCGAGTTTTATAACTAAACCAATTTAAATGATGCTAAGCCATTAACGTGATTTAAATTTTAACTAAGTCATACTTTTCAAATTAATAGCTACTGATTCAGAGTTCAATTAACAAAATATTTCGCCAGTTTGTATTATACTTCTGATTTCAGAACAGATGTCAATCTATAGGTAAATTAACTAAGTTTTAGCTAGTTTTTAGCTTTAAATCTAGATGATCATTTTGACTTATCTATTTAGTGTATTTCCTATATTACTATCTAACTACTAATGTAATCTGAATTTAAAGTTCAAACAGTCCAAGTCTTTATTACAGTCAGAAGTCCTAATAAATTACATAGTTTCTAATTATCAAGCTATAAACAAAACAGAATTACGAAAGAAAACTACTGCTCATTCCATTTCTTCAAACTTCAATTACATCCTTGAGAGGTAGTAGTGTACCTGATCAAATTGGGAGGAAAACAGTGAGTTCTAGGGGAGTGAAGGAGAAGAAAATCAGTGATAGGCAGTAATCCAAGTATCAACATCAATGAATGCAAATTAACACAACAACATGCTCGATTTCAGAGTGGAAAACCCAGTGAATTCAACCAAACAAGTAGAAGACCCAGTGAACTCAACCAAACAAGTGAAGAACAACGAACAAAAATCCAAAATATCACTCGAACCAACAGTAATGTCACAACAACAGTATTTTCGTGTATTTCAGTGTATTCCAGATTTCAAATCTTCTGAACCTTTTTCAATAAGGCCTAAAGGGGACTATTTATAGAGTAAAATGGGAAGGAAATTTGAATTAGATATTCAGATTTCCCACCCCTACACTTTTAAATTATTTTCAGTTTAGTCTAGGTGAATTAAACAGGAATACACTTGAACCCATGCTAGAAGGTTCTAGGGTATTCTCTATTATTCTATTTAGGTGTAACCCTCACTTGCTAATGTTTTCTACCTATTTACTATTAAGTTATACCTAGAATGCCCTTTATTGCTTAACTAATTATATTAAAACCAAGCCTATTTGTCTTTTATACCATTAATCTTTCCAAATTACTCACAGAATACCATTTGCCTATTCCCTTTTACCCCTGTGTTTTATGTTTATTTACCCGACCAACCTTTAGGTCAATTTAGTCCTTGAGCAGTTAAAAATTAGAACAGTATTTAATAAATAACCCCAATACTTAGACTTTATATTATAGCTAATTTAGAGCTAAGTAACCCATTTTGAGGAATGACCACTTTGCAGACATAGCCACAAATAGCCTTTTAATTAATCAGGGATCCATACAAGTCAAAAGTCAAAAGTCAAAACTGTATTGCAATGATAGCCAACATTAAGCAGTTTTTTACAAACATAGCCCTAATACGACTAATTACTCAGAAATTCAGAAGTGTCAAAAGTCAAATTGTATTGCAATGATAGCCAGCATTAACAATCTTGAAAATATAACCCTAATACGACTAAACACTCGATTAACAGGACTCGAAGAAACAATTTGATAATGGTTGAATCCAATTAACCAGAACACTTAATAGAAAATTAGATCTATCAAGCAAGAACCTTAAGCGACTACAAAGCATGCGATTTAATTTATGACTTTAATCAGAAAAGGAGAGCATACATTCAATTTCATGTATAAACAGAAAAACCTTGAGCATGCATTAGATTCAGGCTAGCAAATAATAAAGACAAAATGAAGCACAGTAGAGAAAACAGGGTTTGGGGCTACTTAGCTTTTCTGTTGGTTTTTGTTTTCTTTCTTTCTTTCTTTTCCTTCTTTTTCTTCATTTTTCTTCATTTTTTCTTTCCGGTTCTTGATTTTATGGTTGTCTGGAGGCCTTGAACCTTTCTTGACTGTTAGTCTTCCAAAAAAACTCTTGGAGTCTTATTTGTTGTGAAAGACTCATTTTTTAAGGTTGGGGTTCGATTGGGGTGGTTTTTGGTTTGGGGGTATCCACCGGAGTAGGGTTCCGGCGGGATATTTTTTTATATTCGAAGGGCTGGCTCATATTCGAGGGAAGGTGGTTGGATAGGGTGAAAGAGGGGCTTAGGGTAGTTCTACGGTGTTACTGGTGGAAGCTAATTCAAAGAGTTGTGATCGCCGGCTAGGGTTCCGGCGACCTGCTTTTCAAGATTCGAGAGGAAGAAAAGGGTCTTGGCTAGAGTTAATGTGATGGGGTGAAAGAAGAAGATGAGGGGGGAGGGGGGAGGGGATGTGGAAATTGGTCGGAGAAGATGACCAAAAACGGACCAATGGTAGGGTTTCGATGGTCCAAATGGAGAGGGGGAAAGGAAAGTATGGCGGTTAGGGTTTGGTGTTATGAGGTGTGAGGTGTATAATGGCTAAAATGTAACAGAGGGTGTATAGATATAACAGACATGTAATGATGGTTCCCAGCCATTGGATTAGATCAAACGAATGGCCAGGATTCACTGGCCATTAAATGGCGTCGTGTGGTTTAAATGAGGCATTCATCTCATCCGTTGGATGTCTTATATGAACGGTTGTGATTGCTTCCCACGGATGACGTTGCTTGATTTAAATGAGGTCTTCCTTTTATCTGTTGGATGATTAAATGAACAGTTGTGATCATTTCAAATTAATGACGTCGTTCTAATTATTATACAACCGTTTGTTTTAGTCCGTTATTCAATTTTTCAACGGTCCAGATCTATTTCTTTTAAGCGACGTCGTTTAGTTTTTGTATAGGCAAGACGGTTAATTCTTTTGGGCTAGGTCCGTGTAATGTATTGATTGGGCTGGTGAATTTTGTAATTTGGCCCAAATACTTTGTATTTTGTACTTTGTATTATACCTTATATTTTTTGTATTTTCGTATTGTATTTTATTTATTTATTTTCTGTTTTTTACTGTATTTATTATCTCTTGTACTTTGTATGTATTTTGTATTTTTCTTTTTTTTAAGAGTAATTATCCTATATTTTGGTATTTTCTAGTTAATACAAGAATGTATTCTGTTTTAATTTTCTATACTTTATTTTTAATAAATAAAAACAAACACCGGTATTTCTACACAATGATCAACAAGTTTCAAACAAAAATTATTTTTATATATTTATATTTTGAACTATTTTGCTTGGGGAAAAAATCACGTGCTCACACCAGTCAGTGGATCTTCCTCGTCCACTGGGTAGAATAGTCCTCCCCCGCCATCTGGGCCGAGCCCAACTTCTCCTTCCATACTCCCACCTAGCTCTCCTACTCGTCTAACCCCGATATCTCACTCTAATCTATCTACAGGTCCTATTACTAGGAGTCAGCATGGGATCTACAAACCTAAGAAGTGTTTCAACCATCTTACATCCGTATCTAAATACCCTTTACCCTGTAACCCTTTGTCTACTCTTCGTGACCCAAATTTGAAAATGGCTATGGATGATGAATATAATGCTCTTATTCAAAATAAGATGTGGGAGTTGGTTCCTCGTCCTCCAAATGTTAATGTTACTCGGTCTATGTGGATTTTTGCTCATAAAGAAAAATCTGACGGTTCGTTTGAGAGGCATAAAGCTCGTCTTGTAGGTGATGGTAAAACTCAACAGGTTGGCATGGATTGTGGTGAGACGTTTAGTCCAGTAGTCAAACTGGCCGCTATACACACGGTTCTCAGTTTGGCTCTTTCAAAGGATTTGCCGATTCATCAACTTGACGTCAAAAATGCTTTCTTACATGGCGAAATCAAGGAGAGACTGTTTACATGTATCAACCTTTGGGGTATCAGGATCCTGATAGACCTAATCATGTATGTTTGCTGAAGAAATATCTTTATGGGCTTAAACAGGCTCCGTGGGCTTAGTATAAGAGATTTGTCGACTATGTCCATACTCTTGGGTTTTCTCACAGTACTTCAGATCATTCTTTGCTTGTTTATCGTCGAGATACTTCTATGGCTTATCTTTTATTGTATGTCGACGATATTATTTTGACTACTTCCTCTGATGAGCTCCGCCGGTCTATCATTTCACTCCTGAGCTCAGAATTTGCTATGAAGGACTTGTGACATTTGAGCTATTTTTTGGTCATTGCTGTCACTCGTCATACTAGCGGTTTATTTTTATCTCAAAAGAAATATGCGGTTGAGATCATTGACCAAGCTGGCATGTCATCGTGTAAGCCATCTCCTGCTCCAGTTGATTCAAAACTAAAGCTCGGTCCTACTACAAGCAAACCTATTGAGGATCCATCTATTTATAGGAGTCTTGTAGGGGCACTTCAATACCTTACATTCACGAGACCCGATATTACTTATGTTGTGCAACAGGTATGCTTATTCATGCATGACCCGAGGGATGAGCACATGCACACTCTTAAGCGCATAGTGCGCTACCTACAGGGTACTCTGGATTTTGGTCTTCACCTTTATCCATCTTCCAAATCCACTCTTGTCTCGTATACTAATGCCGATTGGGGAGGGTATCCCGATAAATGGTATTCAACATCGGGTTATTGTGTCTTTATGGTTGATAACTTGATCTCTTGGTCTGCCAAATGTCAAGCTACTTTATCTCGTTCTAGTGTAGAGGCAGAATACTGAGGGGTTGTCAATGTGGTTTCTGAGTCGTGTTGATTGCAAAACTTGCTTTTGGAACTTTATTGTCCTATTCCATGGGCTACATTAGTATACTTTGATAATGTTAGTGCCATATATCTTGCTGGTAATCTTGTTCAGCATCAACGCACTAAGCATATTGAGATGGATATTCATTTTGTACGGGAAAAGGTGGCTCGTGGCCAGGTTCGAGTGTTACATGTCCCCTCTCGTTATCAGACTGCATATATCTTCACCAAGAGCCTTCCGTTGGTGTTATTTGAGGATTTTCGGGACAGTCTTAGCATTCGACGACCACCCACTTTGACTGCGGGGGTGTGTTAGAATATTGTATAAATATATTCTGACAGATTTATATATCATATTTGGTAGGTGTATATTTAGTTCCTAATATATAGCTAGTTAGTTTCCTTAATTATAGCCTAGTTATACTCTTGTATTTGGTGTATATAAATGGATTTTTCTAAGGAAATGAGGCAGGACATTAATCTTTTTCAAAAACAACATTAAAACACCAAATTTGTATCGGATTCAAGTCTAACAATTTCAAGAACTTCCAAATTCCATTTTTTATCAAAAATCCAACCAAACCACGTCCGAACGATATGAAATTTTGTAGACAAGTTCAAAATGACATAACAAAGCTACTGCAACTCTCGAAATGTCATTCCGACCCTCGGATTAAAATCTCACCTATCAACCAGAATTCGCCAAAATACTAACTTTGCTAATTCAAGATTAATTCTACATCGGTCATCACAAAAATATTACGGACACACTCCTAAGTTCCAAAACACCTAACGAAGTTATCCTAACCGTAAAATTTGCATTTCAAGCCCTCAAACATATAAGTCAATTGTCACGACCCCAAATCCGGTCGTGATGGCGCCCAGCACATTGCTAAGCCAGCCTGACCAATCAATATCAACCACGGAGCTAGAAGCTCTCTTTAGCCCATTTAAGAATATAAATTCACGAAATAACAGCGATACATATAATGAAAACGGGGAACCAAGTCCCATAATACATCAACTCTCATAGACCGAAGGGTCAAGAGTCATGAGCCTCTACTTGAACATGAGTGTATAAAGGTTTACAAGATACCAAGTGCGGAAAGAAAAGTCAATACAAAATCAAGAGACGGTAAGAAGGAATATCGGGTCCTGCGGACTCTGCAGCTACCTCGAATATCCACAAATGTCGCCTCGCACAGCTACTGGATCACTGCTGAGAGGTACCTGGATCTGCACACGAGGTGCAGGGAGTAAAATGAGTACTGCCAGACTCAGTGGTAATAAACAAGGGTAAGACAGCGCAGATAAGAAATCCGCAATAAAGCACTATGTAACGCTGTAACCAAATACCCTATCACAGAATCAATATCGACTGTACCTGTACCAACAAGTACCAGCAAAACAGTAAAACAACTAGCAGATGTAGCTAAATGCAATGCAATGCATGATATGACCGCTGCAGCGTGCAGCCCGCTCTACTTATTTAACGTCGACGACGCTCACTGGGGTGTGTATAGACTCTGGAGGGGCTCCTACAGCCCAAGCACAATATCAGCTATCTCGTGGAGTCAAACATGCTCTCGGCCTCAATATAAATATACTACCAGTCAGCTAATATGCAAGTACAGCCTCGCGGGCTCAGAAGTAGTTTTGAAAACAGTAATATCAAGTTCTAGAGATTGGAAATAGCATGATAACAGAAATAGCTACGGACTGGTAGTAACTAACATGTCAATATGATAAGACAATGATAACGATCCTCGCGGGATACAATAACTGGCTCACGGCCCACAAGTATACTCAACCGCCCAAGAAGGGGGTTCCTCGGCTCAAGAGTGGCCAATATCACAATATATAGTATGCAACCATCCGAGAAGGAGGTTCGACGGCTCAAGAATAGCCTAATATCATAATACGGTATCAACAAGTCGGACTAAGCCATAGTCCCCAATCACAATCGACCCCGCACTCACAAGAGAGTACGTGTCTCGCCGCTATACAGCGTCACAAAGTGGTATACCGGGGTTTCGAACCCGCTGGTCATCACCCACATCTATTACTCACCTCAATACAGCGCGACGACTACTCCGCAATGCCTTTGCCACGAGAATCAAGCTCCGCACGCGTAGAATATGATCAAATACAGTAGAAACACAACAAATTAGGCCAATGGGACGACACCCAATCAATACAACTCAATTTACATCAAAATTCCCAAAGTTGTCAAAACTCGACTTTTGGTACACTTCTCAAAAAATTACAAAAGTCACATATTCGGAATCCTCATCTCGATACGAGTCTAGGCATATAAAATTTACCAAAATCGGACTCCATTTGCCCACTCAAATCGGTGTTTTTCTTCAATTTTGGCCTAGGGCTCAAACCCACTTTAATCTTCCATTTACAGGGATTTAACCAAGGATTTCATGTTAAAATGATGAAATTAAGCCACAAAACTTACCTCCAACGATACCCCGATGATTTCCCAGCAATCTCCCATCAATTTCTTCTCTTGGAACTCAAAAATGGAGGTTTTGGGTATTAAACCCGCGACTGACCAGTTCTGGTTTTAACTTCACTGCCAGCCTATTTTCTTCATCGCGTTCGCGACGCATCTCACGCGAACGCGATGCCTTATTCCTCTTCTTCATCGCGAACGCGACACACACTCATGCGTCCGCGAAGATCAACTCCTCAGCCTCCTGACTTTGCGCGACGTGAAGTCACGCGTCCGCGATGCCTCACCTTTTCCTCTTACGCGAACGCGACCCAACCCATCGCGAACGCGATGGCCAACTGGCCCCAACCTACGCGAACGTGGCATTGCCCTCGCGAACGCGATGACTTACTGAACCTGGCCTACACGAACGTGGAACTTACCTTTGCGAACGTGAAGGCTTATTTCATGCCCAGTGATCTGCAATTTACAGCAGACCTTTTCTTGTTTCAAAGTGCCGGATGATGGTCCGGATTCACCCCGAGGCCCCCGGGACCCCAACAAAAACCACCAACATATCCCAAACACATGATACGAACTTGTTCCAATCATAAAAACACTTTCCTAAACATCAAAATCACCAATTACACACGGATTCAAGCCTAAGTTTCTTCAAAACTTCCAAATTACACATTCCATCAAAAACCCGACCAAACGACGTCCGAATGACCTAAAATTTTGCAGGCACATCCAAAATCACCTAACGGAGCTACTGCAACTGTCGGAATTCCATTCTGACCCCTGGATCAAAATCTCACTTACCGTTCGGATTTCGCCAAAATTCAACCTTAGCCAATTCAAGCCTATTTCTACACCGGACCTCCAAATTCAATTTCGATTGCTCCCCTAAGTCACAAATCACCTCCCGGAACTAACCAAATCATCAGAATCTGATTCCGAGCCCTCTAACCAAATAATCAACTTCGGGTTGACTTTTCCTTATTCAAGTTTCCTTCAAAAAGGCTATATGCCTCATTTTCAATCTAATTCACTCCTAACTCCCCCGATAGACTCTAACACTGATATAAAATCATAAAACATGTATTTACAACATAACGGGGTGGTAATTCCCGTGACGACGGGCCGGGTCGTCACATTCTCCCCCTCTTAAGCAAATGCCCATCCTCGAGCGGGTCAAGAATCATACCTGAAGTCTCGAGCAAGTGAGGATATCTGCTCCGCATCTCCCGCTCTATCTCCCAAGTGGCCTCCTTCACGGGTCGACCTCTCCACTGAACCTTAACTGATGCAATCTCCTTGGACCTCAATTTTCTCAACTGACGACCCAAAATAGCAATAGGCTCCACATCATAGGATAGATCACCATCAAGCTGAATGGTACTGAAGTCTAAAACATGAGACGGATCTCCAATGTACTTCTTGAGCATAGACACATGGAATACTGGATGGACGCTGGATAAACTGGGCGGCAAGGCCAACTCATATGCCACCTCTCCAACTCTCTTAAGTATCTCAAAAGAACCAATGTACCTAGGACTCAACTTTCCTTTCTTCCCAAACCTCATGACACCCTTCATAGGTGAAACTTTCAACAATACTCTGTCACCAACCATGAAAGACAACTTTCGAACCCTACGGTCCGCATAACTCTTCTGAACGAGACTGTCTTGTACGAAGCCTCTCCTGGATCAACTTTGCTCTATCCGGAGCATCTTGGACTAACTCAGGTCCCTAACAACCTAACCTCGCCGGGCTCGAACCATCCCGCGGGGGATCTACGCCATCTGCCGTACAATGCCTCGTACGGGGCCATGTGAATACTCGACTGATAACTGTTGTTGTGGGTAAACTCGGCAAGTGGTAGGAACTCGTCCCACGAACCACCAAAGTCAATCACACACGCTCGCAACATATCCTCCAGAATGTGAATAGTGCGCTCGGACGCCCGTACGTACGGGGGTGAAATGCGATGCTCGACTCGACCCGTGTACCCGTCTCTCGTCTGAAATGCTCTCCAAACCGAGAAGTGAACCGAGTACCCCTATCGGATATGATAGACACCTGGGACCCCATGCAACCAGACAATCTCTTGAATAAAGATCGACGCCAACCGCTCAGATGAGTAGGTAGTACTAAGCGGAATGAAGTGAGCGACTTGGTCAGTCTATCCACGATCGCCCATACGGAATCAAACTTCCTCGCCGTTCGAGGAAGTCTCATGTAACAAAGTCCATAGTGATCCTCTCCCATTTCCACTCGGGGAATATCAATGCGGCTGAAATACACGCACGGGCCTACGATTCTTGTACTTAACCTAACGACGGTTGAGGCACGCGTGCTACATGTACGACAATGTCCACTTTCATCTTTCTCCACCAATAGTCTTTGTTTCAAATCTTGGTACATCTTAGCGGCTCCTGGATGGATAGAATACCGCGAGCTATGGGCCTCCTCCAGAATCAACTTACGAAGGCCATCAACATTGGGCACACATATCCGGCCCTGCATCCTCAATACGCCGTCACTATACATGGTGACATCTCTAGTGTCATCATGCTGAACTCTGTCCCTCAGGACAGCCAAATGTGGATCATCATACTGGCGCTCACGAATACGATCATATAGAGATGACCGAGATACAACACAAGCCAATACCCTGCTGGGCTCCGAAATATCTAACCTCGCTAGCCGATTGGCTAGCACCTGAACATCATAAGCAAATGGCCTCTCCTCGGCTGGAATATATGCCAAGCTCCCCATACTGACCGCCTTCTGACTCAAAGCATCGGCCACCACATTGGCCTTTCCCGGAAGGTATAAAATAGTAATGTCATAATCCTTAAGCAACTCAAGCCATCTCCGCTGTCTTAAATTAAGGTCTTTCTGTTTGAACAAGTGCTGGAGACTACGATGGTCAGTATACACCTCACAAGACACGCCGTACAAATAGTGCCTCCAAATTTTCAAGGCATGAACAATGGCGGCTAGCTCCAAATCATGAACGGGATAGTTCTTCTCATGGGGCTTCAACTGCCGAGAAGCATAAGCAATCACTTTACCTTCCTGCATCAACACACAACCTATCCCCACTCTCGAGGCATCACAATAAACAGTATATGAACCTGAAGCTGATGGCAATACTAACACTGGAGCTGAGGTCAAAGCTGTCTTGAGCTTCTGAAAGCTCTCCTCGCACTCATCCAACCACACGAATGGTGCACCCTTCTGGGTCAATTTAGTCAATGAAGAAGCAATGAATGAAAATCCCTGAACAAACCGGCGATAATATCCCGCCAAGCCAAGATAGCTCCTAATCTCTGTAGATGAGGACGGTCTAGGCCAACTCTGCACCGCCTCTATCTTCTTCGGATCAACCTGAATACCATCACGAGACACCACATGTCCCGGAAATGCTACGGACTCGAGCCAAAACTCGCACTTGGAGAATTTAGCATATAGCTTCTCCTCCCTCGATCTATGCAACACAATACTCAAATGCTGCGCATGCTCCTCCTGACTACGGGAGTAGACTAGAATGTCATCAATGAATACAATCACAAATGAATCCAAATAGGGCCTGAACACACTGTTCATCAGATGCATAAATGCTGCTGGGGCGTTGGTCAGCCCAAAAGACATCACAAGAAACTCATAGTGACCATATCGGGTCCTGAATGCAGTCTTCATAATATCCGAGTCCCTGATCTTCAGCTGATGATAGCCTGAACGAAGATCAATCTTAGAAAACACCCTCGCACCCTGTAACTAATCAAACAAATCATCTATGCGCGGTAGAGGGTACTTGTTCTTCGTTGTCACTTTGTTCAATTGCCTATAATCAATACACATTCGCATGGAACCATATTTCCTTTTAACAAATAACACCGGACACACTAGGGCGACACACTAGGGCGAACGAAACCATTATCCAGAAGCTCCTGAAGCTGCTCTTTCAATTCTTTCAACTCAGCTGGTGCCATCCGATAAGGAGGAATTGATATGGGCTGAGTGCCCAACACCAGGTCAATGCCAAAATCAATATCCCTGTCCGGCGGCATGCCCGGTAGGATTGAGGGGAATACATCTGGAAAATCCCTCACAACAGGTACAGAATCAATGCTAGGAGACTCAGCTCCCACATCTCTCACAAATGCTAGGTATGACAAACACCCTTTTTCAACCATTTTCTGAGCCTTTAAAAATGAAATAACACGGCTAGGGACGAAATCAGTCGAACCCCGCCACTCAATGTGAGAAATACCGGGAATGGCCAACGTAACTGTCTTAGCATGACAGTCCAATATAGCATGATACGGAGACAACCAGTCCATACCCAATATAACATCAAAGTCTACCATCCCCAACAATAACAAATCTGCCTGGGTCTCCAGACCCCCAATAGATATAACACAGGATCTATAGACATGATCCACAACAATCGTATCACCCACGGGGTTGGATACATGAACAGGTAAATCAAGACTACCACGAGTCGCACCCAAATGACGTGCAAAATAAGAGGACACGTAAGAATACGTAGACCCTGGATCAAATAGAATAGAGGCATCTCTGTGACAGACAGAAATGATACCTGTAATCACCGCATCGGAGGCAACTGCATCACGCCTGTCAGGAAGTGCATAGAATCATGCCTGGCCTCCACTGGATCGCTCCTCTCTTCTGGGATGACTATGAGAAGACTGACCTCCACCTCTACTCGCCTGAGATGGTGCTAAAGAGGAGGGCTGATCCCTCTGCGGGGCCCTGTCCCTACGAAGTCGAGGGCACTGCCTCCTCATGTGACAAAACTCACCATACTCAAAACAGCTACCTGGTGCTGGAGAAGGGGACTAAAGGGAACCCCTCGCCGCAGAATAACCATGGGCTGAAGAAGTAGGTGCTACACTTTGGGTTGGGAGGGCACTAAGTGAAGCTTGGTCCTGCTGGAATCCCTGTCGACCACGACCAGAAGAAGCTCCACTCTGCTCAGGGCGGCCTGAATGAGAAGGTCTAGATGAGCGACCTGCTCTGCTGGGAATGCCCTCTAGATGGAGCACCACTGAAACTACCAGAACCACGAGGCCTCTTGGCCTCCCGCTCCTCTCTCTCTCGGCGACGATCCGCCTCGATGGAGCGTGCCATATCAACAACCTGCTCAAATGATGATGACAAAACTCTCTCGCTGGTCATAAGAATGCGGATAGAGTAGTTGAGGCCATCAATGAACCTCCTGATCCTCTCCCTATCAGTGGGGATCATCCGTGTGGCATGCCTAGCCAACTGAGTGAATCTAAGCTCATACTGGGTCACGGACATGTCGCCCTGAACCAACCACTCGAACTGGCGACGTAGCGCCTCGCGACGAGACTAAGGTACATATTTCTCTAGAAAAGAGAGTGAGAGCTGCTTGCCGTGTGAGAGGTGCGCTGCTCTGCGAGCCTGCGCCTCTCAGACTCTTCCCGCGATCAAATGCGGGACCGGTGGGCGAAGGTAGTAAATGAAACTCCGCTCGGACTCGAGAATACCGGCCGTCGCAACATCCTGCGACACTTATCCGAGAAACCACGGGCATCTTCGCCCTCGATGCTCTCTGAAATGGGGTGGTGGAAGTCTGCAAATCTCTCGAGACAACGGCTGCTCGTCGTCGGGCATAACTTTGAACCATATGCTCTGAGGCTGGAGGCTGGTGCGGTCGGAGGAATAACCGGTGCGGCCACCGAGTGGGGACCGCACTGCGGCGTGCGGGGTCCTCTGGACCGGCCGGGTCGGGTGTGCGGCTGCGGGGGTGCGC
>JASVEL010010634.1:0-55527 GCA_032618575.1 Nicotiana noctiflora | reverse complement strand
GTCAGGCCTTGTAGTATTGGCAAGATACATTAGTGCACCAATTGCACTAAGATATGGTACTTTAGGACCAAGTAGCTCTTCATACTCTTCTTGAGGTCAGAATGGATGCTTATTCACATCAAGTGATCGAACAACCATCAGCGTACTAAATGGACGTGCTCCATCCATGTAAAACTGTTTCAATACCTTTTCTATGTAGGCAAATTGATGAACAAAAATTCCGTTTGCCAAGTGTTCAATTTGCAAACCAAGACATAATTTTTTCTTTCCGAGATCTTTCATCTCGAATTCTTTCTTTAAATAATCAATTGCCTTTTGGAGTTCTATAGGAGTTCCAATATAGTTTATGTCATCAACATATACGGCAAGTACAACAAATTTCGATATTGTTTTCTTTATAAAATATAGCCTTCTTTTAATGAATACTCACTTAGACGATTATACCACATTCGTCTAGATTGCTTTAGACCATACAAGATTTTTTCAATTTGATTGAAAATATTTCCCGAGACTTTGAATTATGTGCATTTAGCATTTAAATCCATCGGGAATTTTCATGTATATCTCATTATCAAGTGAGCCATAAAGGTAGGCGGTAACCACATCCATTAAATGCATGTCAAGATTTTCATGGACAACAAAACTAATGAGATAACAGAACATTATAGCATCCATAACGGGTGAATATGTCTTTTCATAATCGACATCAGGCCTTTGTGAAATTCCTTGTGCAACAAGACGTGCCTTATATCTTTGTACCTCATTTTTCTCATTTCTATTGCGTACAAATGACCCATTTATAGCTAAGAGGTTTAACACCATTAGGTGTTTGGACTACAGGCCCAAAAACTTCATGTTTTGCAAGTGAATTCAACTCTGATTGGATTGTTACTTGCCATTTTGGCCAATCAAGTCTTTGTTGACATTCTCCAATAGATTGAGGTTCAAGATCCTCACTTTATTGCATAATGCTTGATGCAACATTATATGCAAAGATATTATCCACCACTATATCCACTCGATTTAATTTTTTCTCAATATCAATTAGATTTATTGATAGTTCCTTATTTTCTTGAGTCTCGGGCTCAGTGGATTCCTCATGAATCTCAGAATTTATTAAATCATGGATTTCTTCGTGAGATTCTTTTGTAGTGTCATTTTGATCATTTGTTTTCCTTTTTCTAGGATTTTGATTTTTGGAACCTAATGGTCTGCCACGTTTAAGGCGTGCTTTTGACTCATTAGTTATGCCACTAGAAGATTATCCAATAGGGACATCAATATGGATTGGAACATTCTCTGCAAGAATATGTGATTTTGTTATCCTTTTCATATCCGTAAATGCATCTAGCATTTGATTTGCTATTCTCTGCAGATGAATAATCTTTTGCACCTCTTTTTTTACAAATAGAGGTATGTGGATCAATATGAGATAATAATGGATTTTTTCACAAAATTTCCCGTTTTGTTTCACCAACTTCTCCCCCTCATTTTGGGAAAAGTATCTCATCGAATCGACAGTCTGTAAATCGAGCAGTGAATAAATCGCCGTTAATATTTCAAAATAGCGAATAATGGAGGGCGATTCAAACCCAACATATATTCCTAACCTTCTTTGGGACCCATTTTGGTGCGATATGGCGGTGCTACAGGCAGATATACTGCGCATCCAAAAATTCTTAAATGGGATATATTAGGCTCATGACCCAAAATCAATTGCAATGGGGAATATTTATGATAATTTATCAATCTGAGACAAACTAGCATTGCTGCATGCAAAATGGCGTGACCCCAAACAGAAGTGGGCAGCCTCGTTTTCATAAGTAACGGTCTTGCTATCAATTGCAGGTGTTTAATTAAAGACTCTACAAGACCATTTTGAGTGTGAACATGAGCTACAAGATGTTCCATTTTATCCCAATTGGTAAGCAATAATCATCAAATGCTTGGGATGAAAACTCATCAGCATTATCAAGTCTAATAGACTTAATTGGATTATCGGGGAATTGCGCCCGTAATCGAATTATTTGTGCCATTAACTTTTGCAAACGCGAGGTTGCGTGATGATAATAGGCACACATGAGACCATCTAGAAGATGCATCTATTAAGATCATAAAATATCTAAAAGACCTAATGGGTAGGTGAATAAGTCCACAAATGTCCCCTTGTATACGTTCCAAAAATGCAGGGGACTCAATTCCAACCTTTGTTAGTGATGGTCTAATAATCAACTTGCCTTGATAACAAAAAGTACAAGAAAATTCATTATTTAAAAGAATCTTTAAATTCTTTAATGGATGCCCATTTAATTCGTCTCATCATAGTTGATCCAGGGTGTCCCAATCGATCATGCCAAAGAACAAAAGTATTGGAATCAGTAACCTTTTGGTTTACAATAGAATGTGCCTCAATTGCACTAATTCTTGTCCAATACAGGCCACAAGACAAAAATGGGAACTTCTCAATAGCCTTTTTCTGGCCAAAGACATTTTTGGTAATTATGTTATATTCAAGATTATTCTCATCTATTGTCTCAATATGATATCCATTTCGACGGATATCTTTAAAACTCAACAAGTTCCTCTTTGACTTGGAGGAGAACATTAGGCAGAGTTATAGTAGCTCTTCTAGAGCCTTCAATTTATTTACTACTACCAAAAATGGTAGTAACATCCGCCTTACACATACTTAACTGAGAAAATATTTCTTCTCTTTGAATATTGTATGTGTACACGTACATGAATCAATTAAACAAATATTTTTATAATTAAACTTTGATCCAGGTTTACTTTGTGAGATATTCATATTTGCTTCCCATTATTTGACATACAAAAGAAATAAAAAATATTAGTATTTTCAGAAAAATAAACTAGGCAATTTGCTTGAACACAAATATTAGAAGTGCAGCATATTTTTTCGAATTACAATCGGCTTGTTCACATTGTTTTTTTATCTCCCAGGAAACTTCCAAAACCAGGACTATGAAATAAAGTGAAAATAAATAGATAAAATTCACGTGACTATTACAAAAATTCACATGGTCCAGTTATGTATTAGATTGACGCCTTATACAACAACAACAACAACAACAACCCAGTATAATCCCACTTAGTGGGGTCTGGGGAGGGTAGTGTGTACGCAGACCTTACCCCTACCCTAGGGTAGAGAGGCTGTTTCCAAATAGACCCCGACATCCTTCCCTCCAAGAACTCTCCCACCTTGCTCTTGGGGAGACTCGAACTCACAAGATTGACGCCTTATACCTTAACAATAAAAAAATCTACTCGGACAATTGTGAAATTTTTCTCTATTAATTTATACACATAATTGATAAGAAGGGTAGTAATTCACTAATTGAGTTGCTATCGTACCTCTTACATATGTAAGTTTCGATTTTCACTAGACCTTTTTCTCATTCGTTCCTCGATAAAAAAAATAACCAGAACTAACATTCAAAAGAATTTAACAAATAATATATTAATCTTTGAAGACTAAATAAATTGAAACATTATTTGCAACGAATACTAGAACTACATTTAGTAAAAAAGAACTAACAATACTCTATAAAATAAATAATACTAATGACTGCTACTGATGTAAAGAACAATAATTACATAATTTTTATTCATTAACTACTATGAACATGCACAAATAAAAATTGAACTACTCAATCATCTTTAACCACATATTCATCACCGATCAAGTGGTCTATTTTTCTATCATGGTGCTCAAAGAAGTCTGCCACATCCAAGTGGGTTATGTCAAAATTATTGTCAGAGATAAAATTAGCTTCCGGGCCTTTATTCTTTAGAGATGCTTGATAAAGCTCAACCAAATGTCTTGGTACACGATAAATATTTGCCCAATGCTCTTTCCACCGCAACGATAGCATTAGTTTCTGAACCATTTGCTTTTGGCTTCTCATCTTTCACTTTCCGCTTTTGGTTGTTATTACTCTTTGGGGGATGATTAACACCAAAAAAATTTCTTCCTTGTCTACGGCCACGACCATGACTACGACCACGATTACAAATAGAGTCACGGCCTTTTCCGCGCTTAGCATAATGGGAATACACCACATCCACTTTAGGCAATGGTGCAGATCCAGCGGGTCAATTTTCGTGATTTCTCATTAGCAAGTCATTGTGTCGCTCAGCCACAAGGAGAAGAGAAATCAACTCAGAGTACTTCTTGAAACCTATCTCTCTGTTTTGATGTTGCAGGACCAAATTGGAGGCATGAAACGCTGTAAACGTTTTTTCAAGCATATCATAATCAGTGATAGCATCTCCACAGAGATTCAATTTAGAAATAATTATGAACATCGCATAATTATATTCAGAAACACACTTAAAGTCTTGAAACCTCAGATGAGCCCAATCATATCGTGCTTGTGGAAGAGTGACCAACTTTAAGTATCATATCTTTCTTTTAAGCCATTCCACAAAATAAGTGGAACTTTGACTATGCGATATTCAATTTTCAACCCTTCATCAAGGTGATGACGCAAAAAAATCATGGCATTAATACAGTCTTGGGTGGATGCTTTATTTCTGTCTTTAATGGCGTCTCCAAGACCCATTGCATCTAAATGGATTTCAACATCTAATACCCATGTTATATATTTCCCAAAACTTCAAGGGCAACGAACTTTCTTTTCATAATGTCAGTCATAATTAAAAAGAGGAGAAAAATTACCTTAATCTTCTCAAAGAGCTTCTTGAGATGGTAGAGTCTCGTGCTGATAACGTGTTATGAAACAATAAAAGAACAAGAACAATATTGCAGAGAAAGAGAAAGAGAGAGAGAGAGAGAGAGAGGAAATTCTTATTGAATTGTGGGATGAATTACAATGCAATAGAACTCTCTATTTATAGGGAGAGATTGACTTAGCCACCAAGTAATAAACCCCACCGTAAATAGAATTATATTTATAACAATAAATATTTTATCTCACATGAATCATACCAATCGAAAGTTTCAATGTCACGACCCAAATTTCCAATCCGGTCGGGATGACGCCTCTCGTGAAGACAAGGCCAGCCAACTGAACATTAACACTTCTTTTAATAATTTATTAGCATAAACAGGTCTAAATCAATTACTGAATGATCATAAATGCGGAAATAAAATGTAACATAACGGGGAAAAACCATCCCAAACTCAGCCCGATGATCGGGGTGTCACAAGTCACGAGCTACTACAGAGTTTAAGTAAAATACTACAAGTCTGTATCTAGAAACATAGTCCGAGGATAAATGAAATACAAAATATAAGGAAGAAAATGGGGTTGTGGACGCCGACAACTACCTCGTCTCTCCGGGTCCGCCTGGTATGGAAGGAATCAACGCTCAGGAACGAACTCTGCTATGCTTGTATCTGCACACATGGTGCAGGGAGTAATATAAGTACTCCGACCCAATGAGTAATAAAAATAAATAATGATTAAGAACATAAAATCCCATAAAGCACAAGTGATGCAATATCAAGCAGTAAAACCCGATAAACAGTAAACTAGTGAAATATAGCAAGAAATTCTCTTTCGAAAACAATCAAAACAATTATGCTTAACTAGTAAGAAATGCCCAAAGAACTTCCCCTCGGGCATGATTGTTGTTCCTAGTCAGTCATTGTTACCTAACCGGTCAACCATTATTACCTGACCAAAATGCGTATTACAGTGCCATTGTTACCACTAGTCAGTCATTTTTACCTGACTGGTTAGTTAGTGTTACCTGACCAAAACGCGTATAACAGTGTCATTGTTACCACTATCTAATTTTTGCTCTAGATAGGTACACGCGCTCATTGTGGGTGTGTACACTCCTGAGGGGCTCCTACAGTCCAAGCGCATTCAACAAGGCCTAAAAGCCTGAAAAATATTAATAAAATGGCTGAAAGCCTGCTCACAATACACTCGAGGCCTGAAAGCTTCCTCGCATCACTCATCATGCCCTCACATAAGGCCCTCGGCCTCAATCAGTCCAAAAATAGTCAAAAGCCCCTCGGGCATCAGTAAAGTATAATACTCAGCTCAAACAACAGTTCAAATATCAGTTAAAACTCCAAGTTTAAGTAACATATAGCTCAGTTCATGAAACAGTGTAATAACAATGGACTGAGTTCAAATAATATTAGTGAGGAAAACAGTGATGATAACTCATAAGGAGTTCAACAGTCGGCAATAAGCCCCAAATATGGTAATAAGCCCAAGTCATAGTGGAAAAACCCAAGCCATAACTAAATACGCGGTAAAATATTTTCCGGATTGGAACAAGTCACAATCCCCAGTAGTAAATGACCCCGCACTCGCCATTGAACGCGTGTCTCGTCTCAAAACAACACCAAGTTGTGCAAATCCGGGGTTTCAAACCCTCAGGACATCATTTAAAATCATTACCCTCTACCCGGCCAAAAGTCTAGCTCGCTAAGCCTTTTCCCATCAAATCGACCTCCTCGCGCGTCGAATCAGATCAAAATCACAAGAAATATATTACAATAGGCTAAGGAAACATAACCCAATCGAAAATACTTGAAAAACGTTAAAAATCACAAAATTGGCAAAACCCGAGCCCGGGCCCACTTCTCGAAAAATTATGAAATTTACATCACCGGACTCCTCATTTCTCCATGAGTCCATACATATCAAATTTATCAAAATCGGAGCCCAAATGCCCCCTCAAATCCCAAATTTTCATTTCAAAACCCAAGCCCTAGTTCTTTAAAATTTCACCCAATTTTCCAAGAATTAAAGGTTGATTCTTCAATAAAATAGCATTTCTAGGTCACGAGACTTACCTCCAATCAATTCCCATCAAAATCCTCTTTAATTTCTACCAAAAAGTTCTTAAGGTGGTCAACAATGGTTAAAATAATGCATGGGGTCGCGGATGAAATAATATAATAAAACCCTTCTGCCGAGACACTTTACTATATATGCGAATGCGAGGGCCTTCTCGCGTTCGCGATGGCCAAAAATTCCACTGGGCCAATTTCCTCTTCGTGAACGCGGAGCCCATCCCGCGAACGCGAAGCTTCAACGGCTCCTCCTACACGAACGCGGAGCCCATCCCGCGAACGCGAAGCTTCAGCAGCTCCTCATATGCGAACGGGACCCCAAAATCTTCCTCTACGCGAACGCGAGGTCTCCACCGCGAACGAGAAACACTTGAACCTCAACCCTACGTGAACGTGGCCAATCCCCGCGATCGCGAAGGTCAAATTGGCCTGCAACTGATGTGCATTTTTCTGCAATATCCTAAGTCCAAAAATCTTCCGTTTAGCCATCCGAAATCACCCCGAGCCCCCCGGGACCTCAACCAAAAGCACCAACATATACCAAAATATCATACGAACTTGTTCCAATCATCAAAACACATCAAACAACACTAAAATCATCAATTCACATGGGATTCAAGCCTAAGTTTCTTCAAAACTTTCGAAATACACATTTGATCAAAAACCCAACCGAAACACCTCCAAATGACCTGGAATTTTATCCGCACATCCAAAATCACCTAACGGAGCTACTGTAACTCTCAGAATTCCATTCCGACCCCCGAATCAAAATCACACCTACCAACCGGAATTCGCCAAAGTACTAACTTCGCCAATTCAAACCTAATTCTACACCGAACCTCCAAAACCAATTCCGATCGCACTCCTAAGTCGCAAATCATCCCCCAAAGCTAACCGAATCACCGAAATTCATATCTGATCCCTCTAACTAAATAGTCAACTTCCGATTAACTTTTCCAAAACAAACTTTCCTCAAAGAGATTAAGTGTCTCATTTCCATCTAAAATCACTCCAATTCGACTCGATCACCTCAAATACCGATAATAAAGCATAGAGAAACATAACAAGGGAAAACAAAGCGGTAACTCACATGACGGCGGACCGGATCGTTACATTCAAAATACATCCTCTCACAATGGTTTGCGCCACATAATACAATTGATATGTAATTAATAAGTTGAAATATGACGACATAACGTATTACATTAAAATTGTTTTAATATAATAATGTGTAAATTAAGATTACTTCAACGTGAAACAATTAGTTGTGCATTTAAAAGTTCTTATTTTAATCGTACAAAATAGTTAATCCATGCTAAATTAAGCACCCAAAATAGTTATGTGATACCATATTTAATCACACTAAACCATACCAGCCTAAATTTGTAATAAGCACGAAGCCTCGATGTTGATTGACTTTTTGTCTTTTAAAAGTAATGTTGATAGTGAATAAATATGTAGTGTAAATATTTTACTATTATTTAGGATTTACAAAATTAATTAAATTTTTTTATTTGAATTTGTAGTAAGTTCAACTATTTAGGCTTTAAAATGGGTTTTATATATATATATATATATATATATATATATATATATATATATACACACACATCAAATCTATCTTTACATAAAGTGACACTTTTCGTCGCTACGGATTTTAACTATATTATTTATAAAAATACATTGATGAAAATTTGTTCGGTTTGTTATTTAATAAATAAATAACAAAAGAGGTGTAAATGAAAAATGGTGGGATGACCCGCGACCGATCCGGTCTAGCCCATTTTTTTTCCAGGATTAATTTAAATTTGTTTTAAATTTTCCGCAAAAATTTTCAATAACCATGGCTGTTCTGAAACAATGTCACACTTGTTCCAACAGGCATGACTATTTTGAAAGGTTGCAAACCTATTCAGAGGATCACACCTGTTCCAACAACCATGATTGTTGTGAAAGGTTGCAAACCTCTCTAGAGGATCGCACATGTTCCAACAGTCACGACTATTATGAAAGGTTGAAACCTCTTCACAAACAAAACCAAGTTGGCTATAAGTAGACCTTCAAATCCCAGAATATTTACTTACGAAATTTTTTGATTATCTTCTTCTTTTGCATTAAAATTTCAATATGTTTTACTGTTATCGAGTGGTTCGCTAATCATCATCGTTTTTGGTATCAACAGTCCAGTGAGTTAAATTATTCTATTCTGGGAGGATATATTCCATAACCTCGGTACTTGAGGGAAATAATTTCTAAGGATACACTGTGTATTCAGTGGGTTCAATTTGTTCCTTCAATGTTTCAAAAATTATTTTAACGTTTGAATATTATTTTTCAGAATTGTTTTTACTAGCTTTCTGTTTTATTTTTCAGAAAAATTATTATTTTATTTACTTACAATAATATAGATAAATAATAAAATTAAATAGTGATAGAATAACTTAAAATAACTTATATATATGTGTGTGTGTTTTAAATACTTCCACCAAAAGTCATTCACTTGCCAAGGGTTTATCCTCAGACAACACAAAACCCCAAAACCCAAGACTTCAATGGCTACCGTTCAAAGTTCTCAAATCTTCCCACAACAACCAAATTCCACATTCAAACCCCATTTCAGAACTGTTGTTACAGTCTGCCAAAAGCAGCAAAAACCCAAAAACAACAAACCCTTTGAGGAGAAGAAATTAGCTTCAGTTGACTATAACAAAGGGACACATAAAGTTACTGTGAAAATCAATGGATTTCGCAAATCTGACTTGCCCAAACACCAAAAATTACGGGTCCAAAGTGACAGGTTTCAAAAAGATTGGGCCATTTCTGAAGTTGTGGAGAAGATTATGAAGCTTAATCCTTGGGATGATGATATTGAAGGTTTATTGAATTGTTGGGTTGGCCGTTTTGAGAGAAAAAACTTCCCTATTCTTATAAAGGTGATTGAATTTTCTTTTTCCATTTATTTCAAGTTATTTTAACGAAGGGGAGCTTGGTCCTAATGGGTAAAGTTGTTGTCATGTGACCAAGGACGTCATGTGTACGAGCCGTGTGTGTTATGGCCCTTCGCCGGACCCGCCCATAATGGGAGATTAGTGCACCAGGTTGTCTTTTGTTTTTCAAAGTTATTTTAACCTTCTCTGGATACAAAGTTTAAGAAAGGAATGGAACTTCTGAAACTTGTCCTTTTAAACATGTCATAAGGTTTGTGTTGCTATAAGAGTTTCAAAACTTATGTTCTTAACTATGTCATATAACATTAATGCGGTTATAAAAACTTATTAAGGATAAAATAGAAAGTTTAAGTTAAATTGCTTCCAAATTTAGAAAAAGGTCCATCTTTTTTTAATGAAATGAAATAGTGTCACATAAACTAAATTGGAGGGAATATTTTGGATTACAACTTAGTTAAAACTTTTGTTGCTAGAAACATTAAGATAATATTTAAGATAATACGTAGATGTTTGGCGTAATTGATTCTTGAAAGCTTTGTTTTTTCTTTGAAAAATGTCATCTTGCTATGTGTAAGTTTTCAGGATGGTGTATTTATTTGGCAGCTGTAGTGTTATTGTGCTGTTTGCAAAGACTAATACTTAGTGCTAGCATAATGAAAGAGTAGCCTCATTGAAAATATAATAATTTCCTTGTTATATGTAATGTAGGAAATAACTCAAATGGGTTCAATTGAACATAGCATCCAAGTTTTCAATTGGATGAAAAATCAGAAGAATTATTGTGCAAGAAGTGATATCTACAACATGATGATCAGGTTACATGCCAGACATAATCGGGTTGATCAGGCACGTGGCTTGTTTTTTGAGATGCAAAAGTGGAGGTACTCTTATTCTTTTGTAACCTTCTACAATTTTTCTTTGTTTTCATTGGTAATCCAAATTGACATGATTAAGTCGTTGCCAGAAGTAAATGAAGATATGTTTGCAAATATACTCTAATACTATGATTAAGAAATGCGGCAACTCTATAACAAGAAGCCCAGGTATAAGTGATATGGCAAGTGCAGTAATCGTCTAGCTCATGGTATTGTATAGTTTTGAACCCCTTTTCCAACACCTGGCTCTGCCTCTGAGCTTGTATATCGGGCTAGCACTCATTGATGCTACTTGAGTTCAACTGCTTGTGTTCTTAGTAAAAAGGAGTCTGATCATAAATTCATTAAGAAGATTAAGAACTTAATGGACTTCTTTCCATTTCCTTCCATTTAATTTGGGTGACCTAAACTTAAGTTTCTAGTTTTTCCTATATTTAAGTTGATATAAGGCGTGCTGCCAAAATTGGCTAGATTAGTGAAACCAAAAAGAAATAATAAAAAATCATTTAAGTTTAGTCAGTATGTAGTCCTTTCCGATTTATTGATTTCAATATGGTTGTTGCACTCTTATGAATTTGATTTGCACCTCCACTCTATATATTTAGTATTTACACCAATTCATGTATGTCCGACTCGTTGCATATCCTTTTTTTTCTGGTGTTCATGATGCTTGTTTTTGTGGTAGGTGCCAACCTAATGTTGAGACCTACAATGCCCTTATCAGTGCACATGGCAGAGCTGGTCAATGGCGCTGGGCAAAGAATATCATGGAAGACATGCTTCGTTCTGCTGTGTGTATTTACTCCTCTTTATTACGATATCTGTGCATATTGATGTGAGTTTTTCCTTTTATTCTTTTTGAATTTGTTTTAACATCTAGATAATATTAAACTCTTCTTTTGTTGTATTTATTAGTTGCTTTCCTAAGGCTAGTCCTGAAGCAATGTTCCTTTTCCATGTTCTTTGTCTATATATATTGTTCCCTAATAACTATTTCTTGTCTCTCGAGAATAACAGTTCTATAAAACCCAGCCCGGACACTTAGACTTAGCCAACTTATGCGGAAAAATCTTACTTGTGTTGGCCAATGGCAAATACATGAATTGGCAAGAAAACATTGCATATATTTCACTTACCAAGCCTTCACAAGTCCAATATGGTTGGACATTGGTGTATTCTCGCAGTTATTCGCTGTTGAGGCTTAATCTTGTCCAAACTCTCTAGCTTTCCAGACATTTTGGCTCAAATTTCAGCTCGATATCTGGTTTAGTACCCTTTGCGGGGCTTCTTCTCTGATATGGTGCTGAGAACATTGACATTACAGCCTGGGGATAAGCTATCAGGGCCGTTCACCATCTAAGCCATAATGTATACTCAATTTCCCTCCGTGTTATTGAAAATGTACATATGTCTCGGTTCTGCTGCTTGCTCAATTATGATGTACAACTAGCTTTCTGGGGCCTTAACCCCATATATGTACCAAATTGATTTTAGCACTGACCAGTGAGTGTTTAATTATTTGCATTTACTTCCGTTTTTTGTACTTTTTGATCTTTTTGTCATTATGTGCTCATGTTTTTGTGTGAGATTTTTAACTGAAGAATTTGCTTCTGGTATTGGTGCAGATTCCACCAAATCGTTCAACTTACAACAACTTGATCAATGCATGTGGATCCAGTGGAAATTGGAGAGAGGCTCTTAAAGTTTGCAAAGAAATGACTGAAAACGGAGTTGGACCTGACCTGGTGACGCATAATATTGTCTTATCTGCCTATAAAAATGGGGAACAGTATGCAAAAGCCCTTTCCTATTTTGAACTTATGAAGGGAACTAAAGTCCGCCCTGACACTACGACCCTTAATATTGTGATACACTGTCTTGTAAAGCTTGGGGAATATGAGAAAGCTGTTGAGATATTTAACTCAATGAGAGGGAAACGAGCTGAATGTAATCCTGACATAGTCACATTTACAACTATCATGCACATGTATTCTGTTTCTGGCCAGATTAAAAACTGCGAGGCTGCTTTTAACACAATGATTGCAGAAGGTCTGAAACCTAATATCGTTTCATATAATACCTTAGTAGGTGCTTATGCTTCACATGGGATGGCTCAGGAAGCTTTGTCAATTGTTGATGAGATGAAAACTAATGGCATCCGCCCCGATGTTGTGTCTTATACGTCTTTACTCAATGCCTATGGGAGATCAGAACAGCCTGAAAGGGCCATGGAAACATTTGAAAGGATGAAAAGAAACAATTTGAAACCAAATTTGGTTAGTTATAATGTACTAATTGATGCTTATGGATCTAATGGTCTTCTGGACAAGGCTGTCCAAGTGCTGCGTGAAATGGAACATGATGGCTTACAGCCCAATGTTGTTACTATTTCTACCTTATTGGCTGCAAGTGGTCGCTGTAGTCAGAAAGTGAACATTGATTCCATCCTAACGGCTGCGAAAATGCGGGGAATTGTGTTGAATACGGTCGCCTATAACTCCGCTCTTGGGAGTTATCTGAATGTTGGTGAATACGAAAAAGCGTTGGCCCTATACAGGTCAATGAGGAAAAATAAAGTTATGCCTGATTCCGTGACGTATAATGTGTTGATAAGTGGTTGTTGTAGAATGTCAAATTATTCGGAGGCACTTAAATTTCTTGATGAGATGATAGATCTGAAGATTCCTTTGACACAAGAGGTGTGTTCCTCTGCGATATGCGCTTACACTAAGCAGGCAAGTAATTCAACACAACTTTTCCTCCTGAGTATTGTTGAAGTGTTGGACCATCTCACCTAAAAAAGCTTTAGGTAGTTAGAGAGAACATACGTTTATTTGCTTAATTATGCCTTCAATGCGCCCCCTCACATGCGGGCTTGATTATTTTTGATGAGCCAAGCATGTGGAATTTTATTTTTTTGATATTGGATGGCAGTGAGACTCGAACGCAGGACCTTTGCCTGCTCTGATACCATGTTGAAGTGTTGGACTATCTCATCTAAAAGCTTAAGCTAGTTAGAGAGAACACACTTTTATTTACTTAATTATGTCTTCAACAAGTATAAGACATAAACTGACTAGGCTCCCCACCACCTTCTCAGGGTCAATTTGACAAGGCAGAATCTATGTTTTCGATGATGAAAATGGATGGCTTTCATCCTGATGTCATTGCCTATACAACGATGCTAAATGCATATAGCGTTGGAGGTAGATTGTCCTGTACTTTCCATTCCATAAGTATATGTTGGCTGCACGCATTGACCCGTATAACTCAGAACAATTTTATCTTGCAGAGAACTGGGAGAAAGCTTTTGCAGTATTTCAAGAAATGGAATTGAATGATGTTCACCCAGATGCTATTGCTTGTTCAGCTCTCATGAGGTCTTTTAATAGAGGATGCCAACCTGACAAAGTGTTGCTTGTGGCGGATTTTATGCGAGAGAGAAATATCCCTTTCACCGAGGCTGTTTTATTTGAATTGATTTCAGCCAGCAGCATGTAAGTCCTCATTTATACATTTATATGCAGAGGGGTTTGGATATTTACAGAAAGCTAATGTTTGGAATTTGTGCATCCGTATAGTAGTAGTATTTCGTAGGATTCATGGAAGAAGTTGCTCTATCTTTTGGCTGTATTAAGTGCTTGCGTTGGTAATTATCAAATAATTGATCAAGCATTGCACTTAAAATCATGTAAATTGGAAACATGGCATATTGTCTATGAAATAAAGTGAAAACAAGAGATTTTTAATAACTAGTACAGTCCATTATAGAGAGACCGCATAAAGCTCTTTTCTGTTCAGCCTGTCATTGTTCTATTTCATTTGTAGTCTATACTTGTAATTGTTGTCCATACATGGTATTGCAATTATTAGGGCTATATATTTGTGTGGCATTACTCAATGATGATGAAACTTACACTTTTCTTGAAGATTACGAGATTGGAGGATGATTACAGAAATTATTACAATAATGGAGGCTTCACTCTCTTATGTGTCTGTTGGAACTCTAAACCAGCTTCTGCATAGTATTGGCAAATCTGGGAAGATTGAAACCATGATAAAAGTAAGTGTAAAATTCTCAGTAACTTTATCTTTAGTTTGAATGTTGATTCGACATAGAAATGTCCAGCCTTATCCTTTCTTCAGTAAGATTAATTTTTTTTTTGCATATATCTGACACATTTCTTCCCCTTATTTCATTATGCAGTTTTTTTATAAGGTAGTCACATCAGGCGCAGAAGTTAACTTAGCAACCTATTCAGTTCTGCTGAAAAATCTTTTGGCTGCTGGAAATTGGAGGAAATATGTTGAGGTAGTACCTTTAGAACTTCTGGTTAATATTTTCCTATATCTGTTAAGAAGAATGATCCATTTGCAGTGGCCTTAGATCTTTTTTTGTTCTTTTTTTTTCCCGGATAATTCATAGTGGCTCTAAATCTTGAAATGCAGTAGCACCAATCTTCTTTATATATTCTGTTAATTTTGATGATTCTACATTGTGAGTTGTCCAGAATACCCAATATGTTAACCCCCCTCCTATTAGCTGCCCAACCCTAGTCAACAAGCTGAAAAACTTTCTCAAGAACATGGAGAGCGGGGACTCTTTAACCTGGCAAAATATCGATAAAGAAATGAAAAAATTGGGAGGGGGGTGGGGGGTCGTGGTCTATGCTGGATTTTTTTCTCTAGATAGAATGAATGGAAAAGGGGTGCTTGTGTTGTGGTTTTCATAGTTGCAAGAATTTTTTTTTCTCCAGAAAAGCTCCCCTCCTTCAATATCATGATTGGGTCGACCAGGCCAGATCATGGGTGAATAGCCCCCTTCTCTCTCTCTCTCTCTTTCTCTCCCTCTCTCTGAGGTAACAAATTTCTCGAAAAAGAGTGCTTGACACAAATGCACTTCTCAGAAGCCTATTAGTGTGTATTACTTGCTTAGCTTCTGTCAGCACCATTAATAATACAGTGATATAGAATAATATTCTTTTAGAGGACAGACTCTACTTCCGGTACTATCATATTTACTTTTTCCAGATGAAAGATTGCCCGAAAAGTTCGACTAACTATATTGCTTGAGTAGAGGAAAAGAAAAGAGAATTTGATTGATTCCCTACGCACTTAAACAGGGAAGCCTATGTACTCTGTAAATACTTCTGTTTTCCACACTCAGTGAGTGCTAATTAAAACCAATTTGGTGGAACTTCTGATGCAGGTGTTGGAGTGGATGGAGGATGGAGGGATTCAACCAGCAAATAATATGTATGAGGATATACTCTTCTTTGCTCAACATAGTGCGGGGACCGAAGATGCTGCTGTAATAAAACAACGACTAGGTAAGTTTAGTTTGTAGCATCTGTTAAAGTGCACTTCTATTTCAAATAGGATGTCGATATTTCCTTTTCATTCGACAGGATCCTTGAGAAAGAGATCGGGACATGAAACAGCGAAGGAGCTGCAGTTAAGATAATTGTTGCCATCCTACCAACACCTTGAGCTGCTTGGGCATATTATAAAGTCAACGATATACTGCAGTTCTAATCCAAAAGGTGGCTCCGGTTAAACTTTGTTCGCGACAAACAAAACGTATTCCTTCATTGGATCGTGCAAAGAAAAGCTAACCATTTGAGTTTGCTGATTAGTTAATCTGATGGGAAATGATCATGGTTATGTGTCATCTTCATTTCTGTTCGTTGCCTTTGAACTTGTATATGCAAGTTTAAAGTCCTGTCTGAACGAATTACAGTGAGATAGAACTGGATGAACCAATCCGCAGACCAAATATTGTAGATGAAGCAGCAAAAGCAGCAGCCTCCCAACATTTAACACCATCTACTAGTGATTGAAAACATGGAAACAGCCAAAATATTTTACGTGCTGGTCTACTTAAAATAGCCTCTCTACTGATACTGTAGGGGTAGGTAAGGTCTGCCTACTATCTATCTTTCCCAGATCCCTCTTTTGGGACTATACTGGGTTTTTGTTGTTACTGCATTATTTATCGAGGTTTTCTCAATTGTTCCTGGAAAGAACTGTAAATTTGCAAGGGCTATTATACGGTGAATAATAATGCACGAATTACTACATAGTGCACATAACTAGCTTGCTTCCAAGCCAAAATTGTTTTTTGTTGCCAAAAGTGCTTTTCCCAAAGCTAAAGTGTTTTGGCGAAGTTTTTAAAAGGAAAAAAAATGCTTTTGAGTTGAAAAAGTAGCTTTTTGTCGAAAATCTTATGTTAAAAAGTACTCCCTCTGGTCCAAAATAAGTGATTTTTTGGTCTTTTTTTTGTGGTCCAAAATAAGTAATTTTTTCGGATTTCAAGAATGACTTAATGATGTTTTTCCTACATTGTCCTTGGAGTAAATAGTGTTGGAATAAGTGTTAGGAGTGTTTATGTGAGATAGTAAGGTTAAAATGGTCAATTTTATTGCTAATTAATGCTAAAAGGTGATTTTCTTAATATGTGTGAAAATATCCAAAAAATTACTTATTTTGGACCGGAGGGAGTAGTGAGAAATATATTTAGAAGCACTTTTCAAAAGTTCTGTCAAACACTAATTGTTGCTAAAAAAACTTTTCAAAATAATTAGTCAAATATAAATTATTTTTTATTTTTTTAGAAAATATTTTTTAAAAATAAGATGATTTTAGAAGCTTGGTCAAACACGCTATTAACTACATATTTTATCTAGTAATGTTTAGAGGTTCGGGTGGGGTGTGGAGTTCACTTTCAAAACATTAATGTTAAACTCCAAACCATAAGAATAATCTATAAGTGTTGGGGCATATACTAGCTAGGTTCTTTTTGCCAATCAAACAAATATAACATAATTTTCCAAAGAAAGTTGGATGAAATATTATTTGATGTGATTGATACCATTCTTTGCTTGTCATGATTAACTTGTTGCTTGAAGTTTCAACTAATAATACACTCTGATATTAAAGCAATGGCTAGTATTTGCTTACATCCAACCCTTCCTCATTGCATCTCTAGGGGTCGTTTCGTAAGTGGGATAAAGTGAGATAAGATGTGAGATTAAATTTATAATATATTTGGTTGATGGTATAATTTTATCTCTGGATAAATTTATACCGTCAATTAAACACGGTATAATTTAATTCGAGTCTTATTACATGATATCCCATCTTATTCCATCTTATCCCATCAAACTTAGATTATATTATCCATCTTTCAAGTGAAATATATTTAGGGATTATAATATTCCGGAATAATTTAGCTTGCGTACCAAACGACTCCTAAGGCTTTCCTTTTAAGGTGGTAATTGCTAACTGTTTGGCTTCAGTCATAATTAAGTTGGGGTTGGCTATGCAAATTTTTATAGTCATGTAGCTCAATTTAAATCCGTTTTCGATATAATATTATAAAATAATGTAGTTTCACTAGCATTAAAAAAATAATATTTTGTTTCAACTTATTACTTAATTATGGTAGTTAGTTTCACTAGCACTAGAGAAATAACATTTTTGTTTCAATTTATTACTTAATTATGGTAGAATAATGCAGTTTATTATAAACACCATTAAGTTTTTCCTTGGGATGTCAACTAAACATAGGAACAAACTTTGGGCTGACTACTGTTGGGTTTAATATTTAATTAATATATTAAATATTTAAAAGATAGTGAATAGGAAATGGAGAGAAATGAAATTTTGAGTGAAATTTCAAGTTCCCCCTCCTTGGTAAATGGACATTGTCCCATATTGGAAGATGAAGAGGTTTTTTATGGGTATATAAGCAATTGCTCTTCTTCTAGCTCTTAAATAGTAGAGAAGAAATCAAGCCTCACGCCGCCGTCGTCGCTCGCTCGGCTCGGCTTCGGCTTCGGCTACGGCTACGTCATCGGCTTCGGCTTCGGCTTCGGATTCGGTCAAAGGGTGAATGAGAAATGGAGGGAAATGAAATTTTGAGTAAAATTTCAAGTTCCCCCTCCTTGGTAAATGGGCATTGTCCCATATTGGAAGAAGAGGTTTTTTATGGGTATATAAGCAATTGCTCTTCTTCTAGCTCTTAAAGAGTTGACAAGAAAGCAAGCATCGCGCCGTCGTCGTCGTCGTCGCTCGACTACGGCTTCGGCCTCTTTATTTTTCCTCTTTATTATTGAGTAAATAGTCATTTATGCAATGACATTTATGCTGTGGCAGTTTTGTAGAAACAGCCATTCTGAAAAGACTCTTCAGATTTCAGCCCAACTTTTGGCTATAAATACAAAACTATTCTGCTCAGAATTTTACTACCAATTTCTGAGTTTCTACTCCTTTCTTCTGCATACTTTTAGCATCAAACAAGGAAAAAAGTAAATGTGATTTGCTACCAAACTTTGTGTTCGCTGAAACACTGGAGTTTGAAGTACCACTACACCAATGTGTAATTCGTTCTATCCTGGGAGGAAATAATCCATAACCTTGGGTACTAGGAGGGGATTAAATTCCTTAAGGAAACACTGTGAATTCAGTGGGCTCGAATTGGTTTATTCATTTCTGTTTATGCATATACTTGTTTGTATTTATTTATATTTCCGGAATTATTTTACAAATACATTGTAATAACAAGCTTAAGGAATTTAATTATATTTCTGTATTTGATTTTACTGTTTCTGGAAGAGTAAAACCTTTGTGGTTTTGTACTATATTAAAATCTACGTGATTTTAATATTTGTGTCATTCTTTTACAGAAATGACTAATGAGAATGAGAACCAAGCTATTCCAATGGTGACTGCTAATGCCTCAACAAGCTGAACGACTCCGGCAGCATTGGCACCGGCGGAGAAACCCGAAAAATTTTTCGGGATTGATTTCTAGCGCTGGCAACAAAAGATGTTCTTCTATTTGACTACTCTAAGTCTCCAGAAGTTCATCAAGGAAGATGTTCTTGTGTTGTCCGATGAAACGCCAGAAACTGAACGCTTTCTCATCGTTGAGGCGTGGAAGCATTCAGATTTTTTATGCAAGAATTATATTCTAAGCGGGCTGGAAGATACTTTGTATAACGTCTACAGTGGCGTAGAAACGTCAAAAGAACTGTGGACTACGCTTGAAAAGAAATACAAAACTGAAGATGCCGGGTTGAAGAAGTTTGTTGCTGCAAAGTTTTTGGACTACAAAATGGTAGATAGCAAGTCTATTATTACCCAAGTCCAGGAATTGCAAGTGATTATTCACGATCTCCTTGCCGAAGGTATAAATCAAATTAATATTGATGTTGAAAGTAGTAACCTTAGTATTTTTACTAATGAAAATTTCATTGAAGGTCTTGTTATCAATGAAGCATTCCAAGTAGCAGCAATGATTGAGAAGTTGCCTCCTTTGTGGAAGGACTTAAAAAACTACTTGAAACACAAACGCAAGGAGATGTCCCTTGAAAATCTCATTCTTCGGTTGAGAATCGAAGAGGACAATAAAGCTGCTGAAAAGAGAGGCCGTGGAAACTCAATAATAATGGGAGCAAATATTGTTGAAGAGAACAAAAAGAGGAAGAAGGCTTCTGGACCAAAATACAACCCAAGCAAGAAGCGGTTCAGTGGAAACTGCTACACCTGTGGAAAACTCGGACACAAATCTACGGAGTGTCGTGTTCCGAAGAAAGACAAGAAGAAGGGTCAAGCAAACATGGTTGAAAAACATGATGATGTTGATGACTTATGTGCCATGCTTTCCGAATGCAACTTGGTAGGCAATCCTAAAGAGTGGTGGATTGATTCTGGAGCCACTCGCCATGTTTGTGCAGTTAGAGAAGCGTTTGCTACTTATGCTCCCGTTGGACCCGACGAGACGATTTCTATGGGAAATGCTTCAAAGGCCAATATTGAAGGATGTGGGAAGATATTTCTCAAAATGACTTCCGGCAAAGTGGTGACTTTGAACAACGTCCTTCATGTTCCCGAGATTAGGAAGAATTTGGTCTCTACTGGACTTCTTGTTAAAAATGGTTTTAAATGTATTTTTGTTTCCGATAAGGTTGTAATAGGTAAGAACGAAATGTTTGTAGGAAAAGGTTACCTCACTGAGGGCCTTTTCAAGCTGAATGTAATGGTTGTTGAAAATAATAATAAAATTTCAGCTTCGTCTTACTTACTTGAGTCAAATGAATTATGGCATATACGTTTGGATCATATCAATTATAAAACCTTACGAAAAATGATTAATTTGGAAGTGTTGCCTAAATTTGAATGTGAAAAATCAAAATGTCAAGTATGTGTGGAATCTAAGTATGTTAAACATCCTTATAAGTCGATTGAAAGGAATTCAATCCTTTAGACTTAATTCACACAGATATTCGTGACATGAAGTCAATACCATCTCGCGGTGGAAAGAAGTATTTCATAACTTTTATTGACGATAGTACTCGATATTGCTATGTTTACTTACTTAATAGTAAAGATGAAGCAATAGACGCATTCAAGCAATACAAAAATGAAGTTGAAACACAACTTAACAAGAAAATCAAAATGATAAGAAGTGATAGAGGTGGTGAATATGAATCTTCTTTTAAACAAATATGTTTAGAATATGGAATTATTCATCAAACAACGACCCCTTACACGCCCCAATACAATGGGGTTGCAGAAAGAAAGAATCGTTCATTAAAGGAGATGATGAACGCATTATTGATAAGTTCTAGTTTTCCACAGAACTTGTGGGGGGGAAGCCGTACTTACGGCTAGCCCAATACTAAGTCGAGTACCCCATAGAAAAATACAATCCATTCCATATGAAAAATGGAAAGGAAGGAAGCCCAACTTGAATTATTTTAAAGTGTGTGGGTGTTTGGCAAAAGTGCAAGTTCCTAAACCAAAAGGGTAAAAATAGGACCGAAAACCGTTGATTGTGTTTTCATAGGATATGCAACTAATAGTAAAGCATATCGATTTCTGGTTCATAAATCAGAAAATCCCGACATTCATAATAATACGGTTATAGAATCAGATAATGCTAAGTTCTTTGAAAATATATATCCGTACAAAAAGGAATGTGAGTCGATTAGTGAAGGATCTAAACGACCTCGGGAAGAAGCAAAAGAAAGTACACTTAACCAGGAAGATCCAAGGCGTAATAAACGTCAAAGAACGTCTACTTCATTTGGACCGGATTTTGTGACTTTCTTATTGGAAAATGAGCCTCAAACATTTAAAGAAGTCATGTCTTATTCGGAATCATTGTTATGGAAAGAGGCAGTCAATAGTGAAATAGAATCCATATTGAACAACCATACATGGGAATTGGTTGATCTTCCTCCTGGAAATAAACCGTTGGGTTCTAAATGGATCTTTAAAAGGAAATGAAAGATGATGGCACTATTGACAAATATAAGGGAAGACTTGTGGTCAAAGGGTATAGACAACGAGAAGGTCTTGATTATTTTGATACATACTCTCCAGTTACCAGAATTACGTCCATACGAACGTTAGTAGCATTAGCTGCAGTCTATGGTCTTGAAATTCATCAAATGGATATTAAGACGACCTTCTTAAATGGAGAGTTGGAGGAAGAAATCTACATGGAACAACTAGAAGGGTTTGTGGTTCCAGGGTAAAGAAAAGAAGGTTTGTAGACTTGTTAAGTCCCTTTACGGATTAAAACAAGCACCCAAACAATGGCATGCTAAATTTGACCAAACAATGTTGTCAAATGGGTTTAAGATAAATGGATGTGATAAATGTGTGTATATTAAAAATGTTCCAAATCACATAGTCATTGTTTGCTTATATGTGGATGATATGCTCATAATGAGTAATGACATTGCCAATATGAATGCTACTAAGTGTATGCTAACTAGCAAGTGTGATATGAAAGACTTGGGAGTTGCTGATTTAATTCTGGTAATTAAGATCCATAAGACTTCTCAAGGTCTGGCGTTGTCACAATCTCATTATATCAAGACAGTACTTGAAAAATTCAAGCACTTGGGCTTTAAAGTTGCAAAGAGTCCAATTGACGTGAATCTTGCATTAGCAAAGAACAAAGGCCAAAGCATATCACAATTGGATTATGCTCCTGTGTTGGGTTGCTTAATGTACATCATGAACTGTACACGACCAGATATAACCTGTGTTATAAGTAAATTGAGTCGATATACGAGCAATCCAGGTCAATCTCATTGGATGGCCATGAAGCGAGTTTTGGGGTTCTTAGTGTGAGCACGTGATTTTTGCCCTACATGAGAATTACTCCCAAAATTTTAAAATAAAATATTTTTTTTATGTTATTTTTCTCTTAATCGTTTGAGTCTGTGTGTGCGTGTTTATTTGTTAAGTTAAGAACATACAAAATATATTGTGTTTGCACTCTTAGGATTTTAAGTTTACAATTAAAAGTAATCAGAAAGGATTTGACGAAAATGGAAAATAACAAAAATATGTATTTTTGCGTTTAATGTTTAAAGTTTAGTTGTATGACATGATTTTAATTAAATGTGTTAGTTAACATATTAATTGTTGTTCAAATGTTGATATTTGTGTAGTTTCATTTATTGATTTTACAAATTAATTAGGAATTTTGTTCAATTATAAAGAAGGGAAAGAATTTGGTTGGAAATTAAGAGAGAAATCCGAATAGGGCTTCAAATCTGGAGCCCAAAACACTCCCAGCCCAAAACAGGTCGTTACCCAATACAAGGCCCATACATCTCCTTATGTAACGGCTGATCTGAACCGTTGGATTAAGTCAATCTAAAGGCCAAGATCATTCATCCAAGCCTAGCCCCATTATGCATTAAACGACACAGTTTAATTTAAGTAATTTGATCTGAGCCGTTGGATTCTTATGATCCAACGGTTTACATTATTTGACTAATTTTAAACATACCAACACCCCCAAAACCCCCCACCTTTGCCCATCTCTCCCCTCAGTTCCTTCAGACCTCAGAAATCCGGCCGCCCCAAGCCACCGTCCGCCGCCTACCGGAAATTGCCTCACGGCGGTTCCGGTAATCCAATCACCCCCAAATTAACACCATAGCTTCCCCTTCTCCCCCTCTACACGAATCCTTTACTCATCTTACTCGAATCATTGTCGAACTCTTCGAATATTAGATCGAAAGTTCGCCGGAAATCTAGAATCACCCCAAATCACTCCAACTTTGCACCATAGCCTCCCAGGACCTCCCCCATGACCCTACCAAACCTGGTCCGACTCGAATCAAGCCCTAACTCCTCAACCCCCAAATCGAGCCCTCAAGAACCCTAGAATCCAAAACTAGGGATTTCGCCCAAATCAACGGTAATTGAAGTCAATAGACTTTAATTGGAGTGTTTTTCGTTTGAAAAACACTTCAATTAAAGTCCGTTTACTTCAAAAAATGCAAGCTCAAGTCCATTGGGGCCGGGTCTGTTCGATTTCGATTTCTCTTTGAGGTAATTTTCTTTTTTCTGTTTATTTCAATTTATTTTTGTATTTGTTTAGTTTTAGCTTGATTGAATTCTTCTCAATTTTTTGTTTGGCCGTCCCTGTTTTCCAATTTCTTCTTAAAGAACCTTTGTTTGGTCAATTATTTTTTCTGTGTTGCTTATTTGATTGTGAATGTTGTCAAATACGTATTCGCGTCGATTAGCGTCGTCGAATAATTAGCTTTGTATTTTTCAGCATTGGCCGAGAGTTTCTTGAGTCGATTGATTGTTATCAATTATACGTGTTGTAATCGTTTAATTGGATGTTGACGATTAGTTTCGTAGGCCTGTTTGTTATCACTGTTGGATAGAAATTGATCCCATTTATGTCCAAAATTCCTGTTGGACAGAATTTTGATTACCTGTGATGTTTGGGTATAGCTGTTAGTCCATTTAAGTATTCAGAAATTAAGCTTTAGAGTGCATTGCACATGGAATGAGTTGGTGAAAACTGCTGGACAGCAGTATATCCCAGTGATTCTTGCCTTTAGGACTTGTTTAATTATTAAAACCCATACTTAGACAAACTTAAGTGGATCAGAGAATAACAGGCAAATACTTTTGCTTATAATAAGTTTTGAGTGTTAAAATAGGCTGAAAAGATCTAGAAAACAGATGGGGGGAATGATTAAAGGGTCTGTATTCTTTATCTATAAAAGGGAGAATCACTGGACACACAAGGAGACTGGCAGAATAGAGGAAAACAGAATACACAGACAGAGAGAAATACACTTTTCTGAAAAACAGAGAAGTAAGGAGAATTTCAGTAACAGTGGGGGAGAGCTAAAAAAGATAGAGAAAACTGAGGAGAGAACTCTTGAGACTGGATTTCCAGAGAAGTAGAAATTCAGAGAAGTTTTAAAAAGAGGGAGAGAATTCAGAAAACACAACATAACTCAAAAAACTGGAGCAACAACTACTGTCCTTTTGAAGTTTCTTACTGAAATTCTGAAGGGAGAGGGCAATGTTACATTAAAAAAAAAAAACTAAGATAGTCGAGTGTCTTCTTTGTTTTCCTATCGAGAATCTGGTTGGTTCAAGCTGTTCGAAGGTGTTGTGTTGGTTTTGATTTGTTCTGGTTTTGCTTGGCTTCACATTCTTTTGGTTTGTTTCCTTGTTTCTGGGCTGTTATTTGGGGTTTATACTGGTTCTGAAGCTGTTTCCGAGCTTTCCGAACCTTCCTGTTCTCGTTGTTAGCGGCTGCCTTGCTGTTTCTGTTCACTGCCGAACAAATCACTGACTTCCTCTTTTGCTTTTGATTTCCAGGTACAATCATTGAGTTGCCTATTGCTTTTACTGAAAATAAAATGAAAGCATGTTTTGAATACTACTGTGAGGCCACTACATGAATGATTATGTTAGCTTAGTTATTAAACATTGGATTGTTTTGTTATAATAGAACTATACAGCTAGTCATTAAAGGATTTAGGGTGCATGTGGTCTTGTATGTCTATTTAGTTCTTATCTTCAGTATGTATGAATTGAAACAATTCCGCCGGGCTCGTATTGTTTATCATTGTAAATTTGGTTACTCTGGGATTATTGATTAAAATAGACATTAGTTTTTTCATTTATGCTTAATTAGCTTCTATTATTCGTGGTATATGTTCGGGACTCGTGTAAGTCAAAACTAGCCAATTCGGATTAGGATTCCTTTAAATATTGTGTAGGTAATGGGTTTAAAGTCAAGTGGTTCAAGCACATTTAAAGTGTTGTCTTGATTAAATTTAGCTATTAACATAAGATATTTGGAAATCATTTTAGACTTTTCTTCACTTGTTTCTTCTTTGAAATCTATTTGTATTTAAGCAAACAAGATAAGTTAACCCGTGCTTTAGATGCCAATGTTAGATCGATTTTAATCGCATAGTTTTGATTTTGTTAATTAACATCTAATTAAGGGTAGTAAAATCCAAAGTAAACCATCTTACCTTTAATAATGGATCAAGGTGAATCATTTCTATTTCGCATATTTTGATCAATTTTCCGTTAGTTTATACCTTTTCATTCAATCTCCGGCCTTAAGGCAAAAAGCTATGAAATAAGGCATCATTTGGGGCGGGTCTTTAATTGGAAATAATCTTAAGGAAAATACTTTTAAAAAAAAATTGATTTTTGGCTTAAGTCTTACAACGGCTTTAATCGGCATCGTTTCAAAGTAAATAATCCGGATACATTTTCCTACTTGTCAGAAGTTCGAGTCTATGTTGTAAGTAATTAGTTTTTTTTCTTTTGGTACAGTTTCAAATTAATAAAGCGGTTTAAAATTTAATTAAAGCATATAATTTATTAAACATGTTATAAAATCAGGTACTTTTAGCCATTTATAATAATTGAAGCGACCGTGCTAGAACCACGGGATCCGGGGGTGCCTAACACCTTCCCTCGGGTCAACAGAATTCCTTACTTAGAATCTCTGGTTCGCAGACTTCATTTGGAAAGTCGTAAATTTCCTCGATTCGGGATTTAAATAAATCGGTGACTTGGGACACCATAATTTATTCCAAGTGGCGACTCCGAAATAAATAGAATAATCCCGTTTCGAATATTGTCACTTAAATTGGAAAAACTCCCTCGCGCATCTACCCTCCGGGGTAGGGGCGCGCCAAAAGGAGGTGTGACAGCTCTGGCGACTCTGCTGGGGAAACAAACCCAGAACCACCGGTTCAGGGTTTAAGAATTCGAGCTTTGAATAATTGTTGTATCTGGCTTATTTGTTATCTGATTTTGTTACATGTTTATATTTAATATGCTAAATGTTGCTTTTACCGCTTTGATATTTTGTGAATTGTATATTAATTGTGTCGATACCCATTTTTCCTCTTCTGAGTCTTTTGAAATATAATATCGGGCATTTGCTGGACATAGCCCATTTTTCTCAAGATAGCCGTGGTGCTTGGCACCCGGTGAAGGATTTGTAGTCACACATGTTTAGGCGGAGAGTTTTGTCAATTAAGCCGGAAAGCCATGCTACCGGTGCACTGACACTCTTCGGCTCGAGTTGTCCGCTCGAGTTAAAACCAGTCTAGACACCTTTTCCAACAGGATGATGACTTAGAATAACAAGACCTTATGCCGGATCTCCGATAGGAACGTCTATTTGCGTCATGTGCATATTGACTTAGGAGGCTCGACACAGGGGTTGGGCCTGTCTAGGACAGGTGTACCTGAAACAGAAGACCGGCTTGATGCATCTTTGTCAGTGCATTTATTCATTTCGATCCTACATGCTGGCCGGTTTGTTATTTTAAAAAAAAAAAGAAAAAAAAGAGGAGAAGAAGTAGAAAATGTCCGGATATAGAGTCGAAATAATTTTATGGAAAATAGTTTGTTTTCTTTGAAAATAATTTTTTTTAAAAAAATGCTAAAAAAAAATTCCAAATAAATTTTGTTAAAAATAGTGTGTTTTCTTTTTTTTGTTAAAATGATTTAGTTCATTTGTTTTCGAACTACGCGGGTCTGATTCTCACCGGATATGAGATACGTAGAAAAACCTCACCGGTTCCGACCCCAATTTAAAAAAAAAAAAGAATCCCAAAAAAAAAGAAAAAAAAATTGTTCGTTTAGTTCCTTCTTTAAAATCTTTCCTTAGAAAATTCAAAGAAAAAAACAAAAAAAATAGTAAAAGTAGTTTAACTAAAAAAAATAGTTTCGTTCTTCCTACTGTTTTCTTTTTATGAAATAAAAAAGAAAAATCAATAAAAATTTAAAAAAAATATAGGTTTCTTTCATTTTGAATTACTTTTCTAAAAAGAAAAGGGAAACAAAAATGAAAAAAAAAATATTTTTTTTATAAAAAGAGACAATAAGTAAAAATTCAAACAAAAAATATTTTTTTTGTTAGAAGTCTTTCTTTCAAAAAAGCAAAACAAAAATAAGCAAAATATAAATATGTTATTTCTTTTAAAGCGTTTCTTTCAAGAATTAAACAAAAAAAAAATTAGTTTATTCACTCCATTCCTTATTATTCGAACTACGCCCGGTCTGATTCATGCGGGGACATGATACGTAGGCAATCCACATAAGATTCGACCATCACAAAAAAAAAAAGAAGAGAAAATTGATAAAGAGAAAAAGAAGATGCAAGCAAAGGAAGTATAAGCCGGAGTAACGCATTACAATCGAATACAAGTAGCAACACGATCAATTGTATAAGTGCATCACACCCAACGTGAGATTACTTATCTGTTATGTTGTCTCAGACTAACCGTTTGTTTGCCAAACTCCAGGTTTTAGAAAAGGGTGGTTGATTTTGTGGTACTCTGGCCTCACATTCATACTTCACGAGGTCCAAAGGAAAAGTTCAGCAACCCGTCGCTAAATCAAAAGAAAGTACCCATCCTTATTTCACAAGGTCGAAAAGAAGTGCCAAAATGTCTTGAGAAATCCCTCTACCAACTGTTCCCGTTTTGGAAGAGAGCTCCGTGTCAGCCATTCCGGCTACTGAGTCGGCAGCTGCAGAAGAAAACAGAATTTTGCGCTGTCGCATGCTGGAGATGTTAGATGACTGGAATAACGGGAAAGAGCCCCCAAGTCTGATCCCTGGGTTCCCCGAACTATTCCTCAAGTCAAGTGGGATTTCTAATACTCCCACCAATTACCCACCTACTTTGTTTGGGTATTCTAATGTCACAACCCTCTCTGAATCACCCTCCACTTCCCATCCTCGGGTGACAGTATTAGATACATCTGCAAGAACATCCGTCGGTTTGCCCGTTCCAATCACGGCGCATCCCGGCACACATACTCCTTTCTTTGATTCCTCTTCTTTTACATTCCCGGCGCTAGCGCGCCCCTATCTCGTCAGCCGTTGCTTGTTCGGTCGAGCACACCCTTCCACGGGATCCTACCCATTTTGCCGCCGATGTCTATCCTCAGCTCATGCCAAGCCAAAATCCAAAAGGTCCCGAACGGGATGAAATGGCAAAAAGAATGAGCAGCTTGGAACAGAGTTTGAAAAACATGCAAGGTCTAGGCGAATAGAAGAGTGTTTCTTACGTAGATTTGTGCATGTTCCCACATGTCCATTTGCCCTCAGGCTTTAAGACGCCGAAGTTCGAAAAGTATGACGGGCACGGCGACCCTATTGCTCATCTAAAGAAATACTGCAATCAATTGCGAGGTGCCGGCGGCATGGAAGAATTGCTGATGGCATATTTCGGAGAAAGCTTGATCGGGATAGCATCGGAATGGTACATGGATCAAGACATATCTCGATGGCACATCTGGGACGATTTGGCCAGAGATTTTGTGAAACAGTTCCAGTACAACATTGACATCGCGCCAGACAGGAATTCTTTATCGAACTTAAAGAAGAAGCCCTCAGAAAGCTTCAGAGAATATGCTATCAAATGGCGAGAGCAAGCATCCAGGGTGAAACCCCCTATGGACGAAATAGAAATGGTCACTACTTTCCTCTAGGCTCAGGAACCAGACTATTTCCAAAACATGCTGTCAGCAATGGGAAAACCTTTCGCAGAGGCGATCAAGATTGGGGAAATGGTAGGAAATGGTTTAAAGACGGGAAGAATTTTGAGTCAGGCAGCCATTCGAGCGACCTCCCAAGCAATCCAAGGAGGGTCTGGAGGAATAGCAAAGGGTAGGATGAAAGAGGAAACGTCCATGGCAACTTCGGGTGATAGAAGACACCACGCTCCTAGACCCATCTTTTCAGAAAGAACCCCCCAACATTATTACTCTGCTCAGGAAATGTCCTATATCCCTCAACCGTACGCGGTCATGAATACTCAACCTTTTGTGCGACCGCAGCAGCATGTCAGTAGAAACCAAGCTCTATTTCCAAGAAATCAGCCTCCCCACCAGGACCACTATAATCCTCGACCTCCGCAGAATAACTTCCGTCCTTGGGAACCACCAAAGAAATCAAACTTTACCCCAATTGGTGAATCTTACTCTTGTCTATTCCCGAAACTTGTCCAAATGGGTCTACTGCAGCTGGTTCCTCAGAATAGACAAAACCCGGCATCGCCTTCCTACAAAGCTGGTGTCAGATGTCCATATCATTCAGAGGCAGAGGGCCACCATACTAATGACCGTTGGACTTTGAAACAAGCGGTGGAGAATTTAATAGAGCAAGGGAAGATTGTGTTGAAGGATGAGGATGTCCCAAATGTGACCAATAATCTGCTGCCTGCTCACAATAACGGGCCGATAATTGGGATGATTTGTGAAGACGAAGAATTCGATCCAGCGTTTAAGGCCATAATTGCTATTGCTGATGTGGAAAGGAAGCCCAAGGCGGCCCCGAAACAAGAGAAAGGGGAAAAGAAGAGTAAAATCACTAAGTTAGAACCAGAAAAGGAAATTGGTGCACCTAAGCAAGCCTACGTGGCATGGGGGGCAATTAAGACACCACGGCTGAATGAGCTAATGTTTGTTGGATGCGTACCGCAAAAGCTTAAGGACCGTCAAGAGAAAGATAATGAGGATTCCATGACTGAAGAGAGTGAAGGAAAATATGAGGCAAAGCTCTGCGATACCCACATGGTCGAGCCAGGGAAAGGGACTATCACCGTTGAGATGGGATCCGACACTAAACTCCTAAACTGAAAGGCTAGGCCATTCCCGACCAGGCGGAAGCCCAGTAAACTTGTCCTGCCGCATTTTTCTGCGTCCAGAGTTATTTCAGGGTGTAAATTGGATGTTTCTTTTAGTTTTTGTCTTTAAATTCCCGAATGTGAACCCTATTTATCCTTTCAATTCCAAGAAATGAAATTAATATTTCATCGTCCGTTTTGTTTTCTTTTGTTATCTTTTATTCTTTCAGATTTGTTTTAGTTTTTTTTTTCTCTTCTCTTTAGTTCAAATCATGCAGCTTTAAATAACATGACATGCTTGCGAACTTCATGCCTAGATCCCAAAACGCTGTCAGACTTCAGAATAATGAATCGAGAGTTGAAATGCACAAAAGTTTATTTTGAGGAAATGAAACAATGAATTGGAATAATTGAAGGAAAATTGGTTCGCATACAAAAGGGGTGTGTTGTACTCAGAGAATACCCGAGTAGTTATCCCAACAAAGAATGGCCCATACTTGCAACAAGAAAGTGCGGCCCAAGAATCTCGAAATAGAACAACCGACGTCAAGGCGCATTCCTCCTCATTACCAAGAAACAAAAGGAAAATTTCGCTCCTAATTGGAAGGATCCATACATCATCCAGAAAATATCACCGAGAGGGACACTGTATCTGGGAGACATTGAAGGAAATAATCTTTAAACGACAGTCAATACAGATACAGTATAAAGGTACTATGTCACGACCTCCTGCGACGTTGGCTTTTGTATAATTGAGATGACGAAAGCTTTCTTTCTTGCTACCCCAAACACTATAAATCCTTTGTAAGACCCTTTGAGCCGGTTATGTTTCTTTTTTTTTTTCACCCTCTTTGGAACCCGAAATAAAAATAAAAACAATAAAAAAATAAAAAGAGAAAAGAAAAGAGAAAAAAAACATATATATGAAAAAAAAACAAAATAAAACAAAAAGACAAAAACAAAAATTATTGCAGTACCTGAACTACGTTCTGACTTGATTCCGAAAGGATACGTAGGCAACCTCTCCTGAGGTTCAGTCACACCAAACCAAAAATCCCAATTTCCCAAAAAATCAAAACTGGGGCAGATGATATGACGGTTCAGTTTAGATCCGTCAAGATGGTTCCAGAATTGTAATTCTATTCAATTTCCTTTTCACCCAAAAACCTTGTTCAAGTCCTTCAGATCAATTGGCAAAGGCAAGGAAGTGAAAAATGTCATTGACAGAAATCTGACACAGCTTGATTTGAGAGAAACAAAATGAGAGTGTCTTATCGGTGAAAACCTTCGGGCACCATAAGGCGATGGCAGTTGGAGAAGTTAAAAATGAGAGAGTCCGTTTAGTGAAAACTTGCGAAGAGCACTATCGGGCGACAGTGAGAAGAGAAATGAGAGAGGTCGATTGGCAAAAACCCGAAAAGGGCATCGCCGACCAAAAAGAAGACCTCCCTCCACTAAAAGAATTTTGGGAAGGTTCCCTGGTTTTGAAATTGCGAATCAATGGGTTCATAAGAAGTTGGAAAATTTATGTGGGTCAGGCATCCAGTCCAAGAAGCATGTCATGTTCATTTGAAGTCAGCATGCATCCCAGATAAGTCCTTCATTTCCCCGAAAGGGACGCTTCTCTTTAAACTCATTTTCTTGCCTTTTGTATAGTTATTCTTTGAATCCCTTTCGGTTTAATTTTAATTCCGAAACTATTACAAAGAAAGGCGGCAGGACCGGTTTTACAGGACTCCGTCTGGTCAAAAAAAAAAGTTGAAGAAAAACCTAGCCTCAGTGGTGTACTGATACAATCCCCGATTTGATCGTAATGATCGATTGTTTCCAAAGGAACCAATGTTAGGAAGAAAATGGAAATCAAAGGCTAGGGTCTTAGAAGAAATAGAATGAGGCAGAAGGACAGAGCCCACACAGAAAATCCTCGTGGAATCCCGAGGATGAACCCGGTCAGTTTGAAAATAAGTCACCCCCAAAGACAATTGGTAGCAAAGTTCTCAATGGAAATGGGGCAAGGATCAAGCAATGAAGATAATCAAGGCCACAAAGTCAACCACCTTTTCAACTAATAAAATGTTTTTTGTTGAAAGCAGGTCTATTTAATTGTGCAAGAAGAAGGTACAATCCAAAAAAGTAAAGTACGCAAGCATTGAAATGGCTCTGGAACAACGAAAGCGCATAAAAAGGAAAGTTTCTTTTCAAAAGCTTTATCTTATGCATTTGTTTATGGTTAAAATATATATATATATATATATATATATATATATATATATATATATATATATATATATATATATATATATATATATATATGTATATATATATATATATATATATACCTAAAAGAAGGCCCAAAAGAAAGAATAAAAGAAAAGAAAATGAAAACTCCAAAAAGAGAATCAAATCATGTTAGTCCAATATCCGTATGGACCCCGGTCAGAAAACCGAGGGTCTCTCCGGCCAAAAAACCGTTAGATATTGTTTGAATTCCGGCCGAAAGCCGTGAAACTTTTATCCCGGTCAGAAAACCGAGGATCTCCCCAGTCAGAAAACTGCGGAGCCATTTACTTTTACCCCGGCCAAAAAACCGAGGATCCCCCGGCCAAAAAACCGAGGGTCTTGCGGCCAAAAAAACCGCTAGACCTTGTTTGAATCCCGGCCAGAAATCCGTGAAACTCTTCTCCCCAGTCAGAAAACTACGGGGCCATTTATTTTAACCCCGGCCAAAAATCGAGGGTCTTGCGGCCAAAAACCGTTGGACATTGTTTGAATTCCGGCCAGAAAGCCGTGAAACTCTTCTTCAAAATCCCGGCCAGAAAGCCGTGGAACGTTTATTTGTGAAACCATGATTTTATTACCCAATACCAAAGAGGGCTCTTGCGGCCAGAAAACCGTTAGACATTGTTTGAATTCCGGCCAAAAAGCCGTGAAACTCTTTTTCCCGGTCAGAAAACCGAGGATCTCCCGGCCAGAAAACTGTGGAGCCATTTATTTTAACCCCGACCAAAAAACCGAGGGTCTTGCGGCCAAAAAACCGTTAGACATTGTTTGAATTCCGGCCAGAAAGCCGTGAAACTTTTATCCCCGGTCAGAAAACCGAGGATCTCTCAGTCAGAAAACTGCGGAGCCATTTATTTTAACCCCGGCCAAAAAACCGAGGGTCTTGCGGCCAAAAACTGTTAGACATTGTTTGAATTCCGACCAGAAAGCCGTGAAACTCTTTTTCCCGGTCAGAAAACCGAGGATCTCCTAGTTAGAAAACAGCGGAGCCATTTGTTTTAACCCCGGCCAAAAAACCAAGGGTCTTGCGGCCAAAAAACCGTTAGACATTGTTTGAATTCCGGCCAGAAAGCCGTGAAACTCTTCTTCCCGGTCAGAAAACCGAGGATCTCCCAGTCAGAAAACTGCGGAGCCATTTATTTTAACCCCGGCCAAAAAACCGAGGGTCTTGCGGCCAAAAAACCGTTAGACATTGTTTGAATTCCGGCCAGAAAGCCGTGAAACTTTTATCCCCGGTCAGAAAACCGAGGATCTCCCAGTCAGAAAATCGCGGAGCCATTTATTTTAACCCCGGCAAAAAAAAAAAACGAGGGTCTTGCGGCCAAAAACCGTTAGACATTGTTTGAACTCCGGCCGAAAGCCGTGAAACTTTTATCCCCGGTCAGAAAACCGAGGATCTCCCAGTCGGAAAGCTGCGGAGCCATTTATTTTAACCCCGGTCAAAAAACTGAGGGTCTAGCGGCCAAAAAACTGTTAGGCATTGTTTGAATTCCGGCCAGAAAGCCGTGAAACTCTTCTTCAAAATCCCGGCCAGAAAGCCGTGGAACGTTTATTTGTGAAACTGCGATTTTCTTAACCAATACCAAAGAGTCTTTTTAATCACTTTTTGTGTCACAACTAACTCACGAAATTTTCCTAGCAAAACTGGGGCAGAAAAATTTCGTTCGTCTGTTTGTTTCATTTGTCTAAATAGGTTTGACCTCGGGACGCAAGGATCGAGATAACCTACGCTTTGGAACCTCAATCCAGAATGAAGAGAAGAAGGAAAAGAACCGAAAGGAAGCAATTTCAAACATTGGAGTAAACAAAAGCGCGGATTGCTCAGAATCTGATTGAAGTCACAAGCTCCGCCAATTCCATTTCACTCAATGTTACAAAAATAAACAAGCACGTACAGTTTGTTGATCATCAAGATTCGGATCGAGGTCTACAGCAATATCAGCTAAGATTCAAGATCAAGTTTTCAAGAGAATCATAGATAGGAATCTTGTAACTCATAGTTTGATAGCACAGCTAGTTCAGCTTTTGGTTTAACACGGTGTAATAAGGAGGTCGATAAGTAGTAGCTGCAACAGCAACAACAGTAACAAAAAGGGCACAGTCCTACTGTAGTCTCAGCTACCAAAACTTCCCGAACTACAATGACCTGATTCATGTTTAGCCCAGGATATGTAGGAGGCCTCCCGAAGCAAAGGCTCGGTCAAAATCTTCTTGAAATGCTTCACACGGAGTGCTCAAACGGGCAAAAATCGCTCGTATTTGCTCATTATTCTTTGCAGGAAAACTCTTCGCGTTTTCATGCAAAGAGGGGCAGCTGTGAGCACGTGATTTTTGCCCTACATGAGAATTACTCCCAAAATTTCAAAATAAAATATTTTTTTTATGTTATTTTTCTCTTAATCGTTTGAGTCTGTGTGTGCGTGTTTATTTGTTAAGTTAAGAACATACAAAATATATTGTGTTTGCACTCTTAGGATTTAAGTTTACAATTAAAATTAATCAGAAGGATTTGACGAAAATGGAAAATAACAAAAATATGAATTTTTGCGTTTAATGTTTAAAGTTTAGTTGTATGACATGATTTTAATTAAATGTGTTAGTTAACATGTTAATTGTTGTTCAAATGTTGATATTTGTGTAGTTTCATTTATTGATTTTACAAATTAATTAGGAATTTTGTTCAATTATAAAGAAGGGAAAGAATTTGGTTGGAAATTAAGAGAGAAATCCGAATAGGGCTTCAAATCTGGAGCCCAAAACACTCCCAGCCGAAAACAGGTCGTTACCCAATACAAGGCCCATACATCTCCTTATGTAACAGCTGATCTTAACCGTTGGATTAAGTCAATCCAACGGCCAAGATCATCCATCCAAGCCCAGCCCCATTATGCATTAAACGACACAGTTTAATTTAAGTAATTTGATCTGAGCCGTTGGATTCTTATGATCCAACGGTTTACATTATTTGACTAATTTTAAACATACCAACACCCCCAAAACCCCCCACCTTCGCCCATCTCTCCCCTCAGCTCCTTCAGACCTCAGAAATCCGGCCGCCCCAAGCCACCGTCCGCCGCCTACCGGAAATCGCCTCACGGCGGCTCCGGTAGGCCAATCACCCCCAAATTAACACCATAGCTTCCCCTTCTCCCCCTCTACATGAATCCTTTACTCATCTTACTCGAATCATTGTCGAACTCTTCGAATATTAGATCGAAAGTTCGCCGGAAATCGAGAATCACCCCAAATCACTCCAACTTTGCACCATAGCCTCCCCGGACCTCCCCCATGACCCTACCAAACCTGGTCCGACTCGAATCAAGCCCTAACTCCTCAACCCCCAAATTGAGCCCTCAAGAACCCTAGAATCCAAAACTAGGGATTTCGCCCAAATCAACGGTAATTGAAGTCAATAGACTTTAATTGGAGTGTTTTTCGTTTGAAAACACTTCAATTAAATTCCGTTTACTTCAAAAGCCGGGTCTGTTCGATTTCGATTTCTCTTTGAGGTAATTTTCTTTTTTTTGTTTATTTCAATTTGTTTTTGTATTTGTTTAGTTTTAGCTTGATTGAATTCTTCTCAATTTTTTGTTTGGCCGTCCCTGTTTTCCAATTTCTTCTCAAAGACCCTTTGTTTGGTCAATTATTTTTTCTGTGTTGCTTATTTGATTGTGAATGTTGCCGAATACGTGTTCACGTCGATTAGCGTCGTCGAATAATTAGCTATGTCTTTTTCAGCATTTGCCGAGAGTTTCTTGAGTCGATTGATTGTTATCAATTATACGTGTTGTAATCGTTTAATTGGATGTTGACGATTAGTTTCGTAGGCTTGTTTGTTATCACTGTTGGATAGAAATTGATCCCATTTATGTCCAAAATCCCTGTTGGACAGAATTTTGATTACCTGTGATGTTTGGGTGTAGCTGTTAGTCCATTTAAGTGTTCAGAAATTAAGCTTTAGAGTGCATTGCACATGGAATGAGTTGGTGAAAACTGCTGGACAGCAGTATATCCCAGTGATTCTTGCCTTTAGGACTTGTTGAACTATTAAAACCCATACTTAGACAAACTTAAGTGGAATCAGAGAATAACGGGCAAATACTTTTGCTTATAATAAGTTTTGAGTGTTAAAATAGGCTGAAAAGATCTGGAAAACAGATGGGGGGAATGATTAAAGGGTCTGTATTCTTTATTTATAAAAGGGAGAATCACTGGACACACAAGGAGACTGGCAGAATAGAGGAAAACAGAATACACAGACAGAGAGAAATACACTTTTCTGAAAAACAGAGAAGTAAGGAGAATTTCAGTAACAGTGGGGGAGAGCTAAAAATGATAGAGAAAACTGAGGAGAGAACTCTTGAGACTGGATTTCCAGAGAAGTAGAAATTCAGAGAAGTTTTAAAAAAGAGGGAGAGAATTCAGAAAACACAACATAACTATAAAAATTGGAGCTACAACTACTGTCCTTTTGAAGTTTCTTACTGAAATTCTGAAGGGGGAGGGCAATGTTACATTAAAAAAAAAACCAGGATAGTCGAGTGTCTTCTTTGTTTTCCTATCGAGAATCTGGTTGGTTCAAGCTGTTCGAAGGTGTTGTGTTGGTTTTGATTTGTTCTGGTTTTGCTTGGCTTCACATTCTTTTGGTTTGTTTCCTTGTTTCTGGGCTGTTATTTGGGGTTTATACTGGTTCTGAAGCTGTTTCCGAGCTTTCCGAACCTTCCTGTTCTCGTTGTTAGCGGCTGCCTTGCTGTTTCTGTTCACTGCCGAACAAATCACTGACTTCCTCTTTTGCTTTTGTTTTCCAGGTACAATCATTGAGTTGTCTATTGCTTTTACTGGAAATAAAATAAAAGCATGTTTTGAATACTACTGTGAGGCCACTACATGAATGATTATGTTAGCTTAGTTATTAAACATTGGATTGTTTTGTTATAATAGAACTATACAGCTAGTCATTAAAGGATTTAGGGTGCATGTGGTCTTGTATGTCTATTTAGTTCTTATCTTCAGTGTGTATGAATTGAAACAATTCCGCCGGGCTCGTATTGTTTATCATTGTAAATTTGGTTACTCTGGGATTATTGATTAAAATAGATATTAGTTTTTTCATTTATGCTTAATTAGCTTCTATTATTCGTGGTATATGTTCGGGACTCGTGTAAGTCAAAACTAGCCAATTCGGATTAGGATTCCTTTAAATATTGTGTAGGCAATGGGTTTAAAGTCAAGTGGTTCAAGCACATTTAAAGTGTTGTCTTGATTAAATTTAGCTATTAACATAAGATATTTGGAAATCATTTCAGACTTTTCTTCACTTGTTTCTTCTTTGAAATCTATTTGTATTTAAGCAAACAAGATAAGTTAACTCGTGCTTTGGATGCCAATGTTAGATCGATTTTAATCGCATTGTTTTGATTTTGTTAATTAACATCGGATTAAGGGTAGTAAAATCCAAAGTAAACCATCTTACTTTTAATAATGGATCAAGGTGAATCATTTCTATTTTGCATATTTTGATCAATTTTCCGTTAGTTTATACCTTTTCATTCAATCTCCGGCCTTAAGGCAAAAAGCTATGAAATAAGGCATCATTTGGGGCGGGTCTTTAATTGGAAATAATCTTAAGGAAAATACTTAAAAAAAATTGATTTTTGGCTTAAGTCTTACAACGGCTTTAATCGGCATCGTTTCAAAGTAAATAATCCGGATACATTTTCCTACTTGTCAGAAGTTCGAGTCTATGTTGTAAGTAATTAGTTTTTTTTCTTTTGGTACAATTTCAAATTAATAAAGCGGTTTAAAATTTAATTAAAGCATATAATTTATTAAACATGTTATAAAATCAGGTACTTTTAGCCATTTATAATAATTGAAGCGACCGTGCTAGAACCACGGGATCCGGGGGTGCCTAACACCTTCCCTCGGGTCAACAGAATTCCTTACTTAGAATCTCTGGTTCGCAGACTTCATTTGGAAAGTCGTAAATTTCCTCGATTCGGGATTTAAATAAATCGGTGACTTGGGACACCATAATTTATTCCAAGTGGCGACTCCGAAATAAATAGAATAATCCCGTTTCGAATATTGTCACTTAAATTGGAAAAACTCCCTCGCGCATCTACCCTCCAGGGTAGGGGGCGCGCCAAAAGGAGGTGTGACACTTAGTACATACCCAGGACTTTGCTTTGCACTACAATAAATATCCTGCGGTCATTGAGGGATACTGTGATGCAAATTGGATCACCGGATCAACCGATTCCAAGTCCACAAGTGGATATGTATTCACAATTGGTGGAGGAGCGGTATCTTAGAAGTCGTCCAAATAAACTTGTATTGCCCGCTCTACAATGGAGGCTGAGTTCATAGCCTTGGATAAAGCCGGTGAAGAAGCCGAATGGCTCCGGAATTTCTTGGAAGATATTCCATTTTGGCCCAAACCCTTGGCACCAATATGCATACACTGTGATAGTCAAGCAACAATTGGAAGGGCTGTGAGCGTTATGTATAACGGTAAATCTCGTCATATACGATGAATACATAAAATCGTTAGACAATTACTCTCTAGAGGAATTATCACGATTGACTATGTAAATTCAGGTGATAATGTGGCGGATCCACTTACACAAGGCCTAACTAGAGATCTAGTTGAGAAATCATCAAGGGGAATTGGACTGTGGCCGAGAACAAGTCATAGTGGCGGTAACTCTACCTAGAAGACTGGAGATCCCAAGATCTAGGTTCAAGGAGATCAAACAAAGTCATTTATGATGGTTCAGCATTGTCAAATAAACTTTTGGTCCATTCTCTTATAAGACAATGTTCAGTACCAAGGATAAAGCATTAAGGCTTTTTAATGATTTCTAAATTTGATACGGGGTATATCAAATAGTGTATCTACGGGATGACACGTTTAGGAATCACCTATGTAAGTTTGAAGTGTTAGCCGCTTCAAGGAGAATTTTGTAAGGCCAGTTCTCTACGCACTTATGAAACCAGGTGGTGTTCATGGCTGAAACAAACACAACAGTGTGAACCAAAGACGGTTAAGGGTTGGTTGTGTGACTTGTGGTTGTATAGGTATACACCAAAGTTCGACGGTTCAAAGATATCAAATCTATGATTGATCGAGTATATCCGACATAAGTTCACTACGGAAAGTTCAAAGGGAAACCTACTTATCCAGATGTAATTAATCCTTACTTGCGAATTACACTGTTTTTCATGCATACTTCCGTGATATAGCCATTCCCCATTCATGTGGGGGATTGTTGGGTTTAATATTTAATTAATATATTAAATATTTAAAAGAGGGTGAATGGGAAATGGAGGGAAATAAAATTTTGAGTGAAATTTCAAGTTTCCCCTCCTTGGTAAATGGGCATTGTCCCATATTGGAAGAGGAAGAGGTTTTTTATGGTTATATAAGCAATTGCTCTTCTTCTAGCTCTTAAAGAGTTGAGAAGAAAGCAAGCCTCGCGCCTTCGTCGTCGTCGCTCGCTCGGCTTCGGCTACGGCTACGACTTCGGATTTGGATTTGGATTCGGATTCGGTCAAATGATCGATTGATTAACTTTTTGGACCAAATTTATTTGTTAATAGTAAAATATTAACAGAAATATTATTAAATATTTATTTTAATAACAAAATATTAATATTAAATAAATATTAATATTAAATCCAAATTTTAGTTTTTCTGTTTTTGTAACAGAAACTTAACTACCCATCAATTTTCCCTCTTTATTATTGAATAAATAGCCTTTATGCAATGGCATTTATGCTGTGGCAGTTTTGCAGAAACATCCATTATGAAGAGACTATTCAGATTTCAGTCCAACTTTTGGCTATAAATACAACACTATTCTGCTCAGAATTTTACTACGAATTTCTGAGTTTCTACTCCTTTCTTCTGCATACTTTTAGCATCAAACAAAGCAAAAAGTAAGTGTGATTTGCTACCGAACTTTGTGTTCGCTGAAACACTAGGGTTTGAAGTACCACTACACCAGTGTGTAATTCGTTCTATCCTGGGAGGAAATAATCCATACCCTTGGGTACTAGGAGGGAAACACTGTGAATTCAGTGGGCTGGATTGGTTTCTTCATTTCTGTTTATGCATATTCTTGTTTGTATTTATTTATATTTCCAGAATTATTTTACAAATACAGTGTATTAACAACTACATTATATATATGTGTGCTAGCATCCTTAAAAATGGGCTAAGTACCTAGGGAGGGAAATAGTCTATCAAATAGGCACAAGGTTGTCTATTTTATGGCTTGAGCATGGCAAAATATGTGCCATTACCTTGCCAAACGAGGGGCAACACGAGTGGCCTTAGATGGGGGAATTTATAGGGCAGATTCGTGCAAAGTGTTCGCGATTTTGTGAGTTGGTGCCTACCAAGGGTGGCAGCACCTTGTCAAACTCGGAAATTTCCTCTGTAATTCATTTTCTAAAAGGTTGGGAAAAGGATTTCCCGTAAATCTGCTTGTTTCCTTCTTTATTTCTATTGCCTTGAATTATTTCTAAGTATAAACCTCGAATTCGAACTAAAAATTGGGCAAAGGCTGATGTCAAGTGCGGACTTGACTGCCGCATAACGGGCAGTGTTTCGACGGACAAAAAACGCTATAAAAGATTGTATAATAAATCAAATGCCACAAATCACTATGAGTCGTAGTTAAAAAATATATTGATATATGCTAACACATTTATAATTTATATACTAAGCATAATAACAAATTGACTAGATGAAAAACAATTGATTATCAGTTGATGTCTCTTGGTAACGTGATATTAATCATATAAATATTTATATTTGCAGATTGGTTGGCTACTTGATATAATATAAAAAGGGGAAAAAAAAAAACTAGTTATCCCTTTGAGACGTTCCTTGCTGTAACGTATGATTATTTTAATCATAGTTTATTATTTTATTCGGTTTAGAGTTATGAGGATAATTATATCAATCTTAACATTCAAAAGAGTACTAAAAATATATTATATTATACGTTTGAACTAATAAAATAATAATTTGTGCTTTAGGTCTTACAATATTGTTTTGTAATGACCAAACTACACTTTTCAAAACCAAAACTTCTAACTCACTTTCATTCCATTTTTGAGTATGTAGCTCAATAATTTTTTTTTTTTAATAACTATGTGAAAAATAGGGGGAAAATGGCTTGTTTCAATTTTTTTTCTTCTAAACAATCAATATTGTGATAAACTACAAAAAGGACAAGATTCCACTTGGTCCATGGTAGTTGCTAGCAAAGGACAAGTTGTTAAAAAAGAGTAAACTAAATAATTAAAGTTTTGATGGACATAGTTATCGAATATTTGTAGGTTGTAGTTATAAAATATATTTTGTAACGAGCAACTTTGATAACTCTATCCATATAATTATCTATGTACAAGTAGAAGATTTGATCGTTATCATTTGGGGTGTACAAAAAATTCGAACCAAATCGATATATAAATATATACTTTTTTATATGTAATTTTAAGACTTTATATAGAATTTTATTTAAAAGTTGCCTAGAAATATTTGGGATCTTCTATGAGATATAATATTTAATAAAAATATAAAGTGCATTCATTTTTATTTACTTTAAATAATAGATTGTATCACTTTCTTATTATGTGTTATTGAATTGCGCCAATTATCTCTTTGTTCTTTCATATTCATATGTCAAAATTTATTATATGTTTTCGAATTTAAAGTGGTATTTTAATAATAACAAATTACATACAACATATCATTATTTAGACATCATATTGATTTTTACGTTTAGTTATTAAATTTGGTTAACCCTGAAAGCATACATCAACCAAAAGTTATTGGCAGACGACTAAGAAAATAAACTATTACTGTCATACTAAAAATAAATTCTCCCATAAGATCACTTTAATAGATCACATGTTAATTAATTTTTTTTTATTTTTAGTAAATATATATTCACCGATCAAAATTTTATCTGTAACTTTAATTGCAAGATCGAGATAATATTCATACTAAAAACCCTCAAAAATCCGATAAAACTGAACGTATCCAAACTGATATAATTGGTTTGGCTGATTTTGATAAATTCGAACTAACCTGATCCATATACACCCCATCATCGTGACCCCCGCTTTTAAGGTGGAATTTTAGATACCAAATGAAATAATTGATATGGGTACAATGTGATCGGGATATAACCATTTTCAAAAAAATAAAAAATAAAATCATGAAACAAATGAAAACAAAAAAACAAGGCTCGTGACAATATAGGAATTGTGAATAATCATAGTATGTGACATATTCAAACAATAAATTGATTGTGACGCCAAAAGCCGCCATGGATTTGGTTAGTTTCTTCCCACTTTCCTTATTTTGGATATTTTTCTTCTCTTTTCAATTAATGCATGTGACATTTATCAAATGTTTTATATTGCAATTTGGTTGGACCTACACAATTTACTACTAATTTAATTGGTGCTATTTTTTGAAATAAAACTATAGAATAACTAAACATAAATGTAAGAATAAAATATTTAATTTATCAAAGTAAAAATGAATAAAAAATAGTATTTGGCTTGAAGTTTAGGCTTGAATAGATATTTAGTAATTGTAGGGAAGGAGAAAAGATATAGTCTAAAGAAGAGAGCTGCTGGTATTTACTATTCTTTTTCTCCCTATCTGCGTTATCTGGTATTCGATTGGTGATTCGATTAATTTGTATTTTTGTTAAAAAAATGTATTTTAAGCTTGATGTATTCTCTATTAGAGAGGAATATAAAATTAAAAACTCTAGACCTTTAAAAATCCAATCATCATCTATCGTACTTAATAAATGAAGAATTATATTAAAATATTCAATAAATTTATATACCTATTTCTTATCTATCTGGTTTGAGTTTACGAAATTTTCTTCTAATTCTTGAAATAAACAAACTATTCATAAAAAATAAAATAAGATATATTAAACTAATAGTTATTTATTAGCTTTTTAGCCATCTTATATAATAGTCAAAATATTTCAATGAATTTTTTTTAATATTTTATAATCAATTTACCCAAAGTACCAATTTAAATAAGATGAAATAAGTGTCAACAAGATTGGACACTTATTCTAATTTTAAAAAATTTAAAATACAAACAAACAAAAGAGGGAAGAAATATTGAAAAAGAGAGAAATAGATAGTATTATTAATAACAAAATTATAGAGAAACGAAATACAGTATATAACACTATGATATTTTAGTAGGCGTAAATTTTCAGAATTGTTTACTATTTTTTTTCTCCCAACAGAATTGTTTAGTTACAGTGGAGAACGAACTCACAAATGTCCTTCGACTGATTCTTCATCCCCACAACCCCACCAACCTCACCACCCACCCACCCCCACTCTATTCTCTGAAAAATAGGGAGATAATTGAGCTGGGTTTTGCTCAGTTTTCAGTGTAATACACTCTTTGATTTTAAAAAAGAATTATGGAGAAAAAAGAGAAAGAAAAAGAAATGAGGAATTCAAGAAGGCAACTCAAAGCTATGCTTAGGAAAAATTGGCTCCTCAAAATTAGACACCCTTTTACCACTTGTGCTGAGGTCTGTTTATCTTTACACTTCTCATCTCATGCAAAAAAAGAAAAAAAAAGTTTAAATTTGGCAAAAGAAGGATCCAGTTTTTCTTTTGATATAAGGAAAAATGATAAATTTTTCTGTTGTGGTTTTTGCTTGAATTCTTGTTAAATTTTTTATATGCACCATGCAAGTTCATATAATTCAAAGAGTTTAAAAATAGGAAAAAGAGAAAAAGGATTCAATTTTCCTTTTGATTTAGGAAAAATAATGGAGTTTTCTTTTGTGGGGTGTTGCTTGAATTTTGATGTATTTTTAATGGATCATTTGTTGGCTATCCAAGATTCTATTTTTAGTGTTCATGTCTTGTTGTTAGTTACTCCATCATTCTCTAACTTTGGTGTTCATATCTTGTTGTTAATTACTTATTTTCTATATATGATGGAGTAGGGAGATTATAGTCTGCTTTTTTTTGGTGATCATTATCTTAGGGGTTGTTATAATCCTGGAAAAATATAATGTTTCCCCAAGCACCAAAATTCATTGGCAAAGTGGTAGTCTCATTCTCAGGTGCTTTTTATTTTGTGTGTGGGGTTGGTTTTTTTTTTTTTTTGGGGGGGGGGTGGGGGGTTCAGTCTTGCACCTCTAGGAAAAAGGTGCAAGGGGGCAGCTTCAGATTACTAACCAGATCAAACTCCCAACTCTCCTTGTTTTCCTATTTGACTTTTGAGTTTGACAGATTAAGTTGAGCTACGTTAGTTCCTTATGTTCTCCTTTAGCTACACTTTGTCTCTTATACATAAAAATAGTTGGAGATTAAAAGCAATGCATTGCAATGAATAAGTAAGTCACAAGGTGACCAGGGCTCAAATGCCAATAGAGGCTAAAAAGTTACTGGATTCTTCTCATCCGTGTATGCTTTGATGGACGAAGTTGTCCGCTATCTGTGATGATGGGAGGTCGCAGGTACTACCTATTAGTCGAGGTGCATACAAGTTATCCGCTACCTGTTCTAATGGGAATCTTGTACTATGAAGATAATCAACAGTTCCTAACTGAATTTCAGTTAAAAAATGTAGAACTGATAAGACAAAATAAACGTTGACAGGGGATCAACGAAATTTAAAGTAAATGGTCCTTGTAAAGCAATGTTGGACTTACAAAGCCATTCATTATGTAAACTACCAATTCAAACTCTGTTAAACCACAGTAGGACAACAAAAAAATATGAACTTCAGAATTTATGTTTTTGGCTTCAACATTACATTGGGGATGCAGATCTAAACAATTTAGGACCCCTGGCATTGCTGTAGAATCTGCTTTTTTGCCCTTCTTGTGATTGTCCCTTGTTTAGTTACTTGAAAGTTATCTTTTAGCAACTGTTACTGCTTAACCATTTAAGTAATCTGTAGTTGTTTTCTTGTTTTCTAATGTTTAAATAAATTAAAATTGCGAGAATGTGAGGTGAATTTGATTACCACAACTACAACAGTATCCATCAGTCCCTAACAAGTTGCGGTCAGCTATAACTTGTTTGAGACTGAGGCGTAGTAGTAGTAGTAGTTGTAATCAAATTCTATTGCATTTTATGTTTCGTTTTCTGTCCTCGGTGGGTACTTGAGATGTTATAGTTATTTGTTGAGAGAAGAGGAGCTAATGATTTCTTTGTAAAATGTATCTTTTAATGACAGATTTTACTCCCAACTCTTGTAATGCTGTTGTTGATCGCTGTGAGGAGTAAATCTGATATCCGCATCCACCCAGCTCAGCCGTATGTTTTCCTCAACTTGCTTTTAACTATTCAAAATATTTATGTGTTCATGGCATTTCTCTCTTTGTTTAAATCTCTTTTGCTAATATCTTTTTCGAGATATAGTACTTGTGTCTTTTGGAAAGGCTGAAAATGGAGAACTAAGTTTATTTGGGAAAGCATGAAGCTCTTTTTTCTTGCGCTATTAGTGAAGTGAAGCAACATGATTTATTTTCAATTATTACATTTTTTTTTTGTCTCTATAAACATTCTAGGAGATTGAAGAGTGGCAGAGATATTCTTCTATTTGTTTACAATGTCTTCTGTTTCGTCCAAGCTGGTTTACAGATAAATAATGTGTATTAACCATATCCTGCTTAACAGAGCTTCGCATTTTCAGTTCGTTCCCCGTACTAATGGCAAAAATTCTTCTTTCTGAAATTTTAAGCACTAAATATGCAGGTATATCCGGAAAGGGATAGGGATGTTTGTGGAAGTTGGGAAAGGTGATACTTCTCCCCCTTTCAACCAAGTTCTGGAGCGACTATTGGCCAAGGGGGAGTACTTGGCATTTGCACCTAATACAACTGAGACAAGGATGATGATCAACATTTTGTCTCTAAAATTTCCCCTACTGAGGGTAAATTCTTTGATTTACCTTTTACTGATGTTTCTTCGCATTTTGTTCTCTCTAAATGTTGAAATCAGGTCTTATTTTCTCTTCTCATGAAAATTTTCAAAGTATTATGGTGATGGTACTGATCAGTGATCACTTGTCAATGAATGCATTTGTAATGTGGGGAAGCACATAATAACTTCCAACTAGAGTTTATTCTTCTCTTATATTTTGTCTTCAGGTGTAAATGTGTATTCATTAGAAGTCATGGTTTCAATCCTTTGCTTTCCAGAAATTTTTGATACTTTACCATTATTTTTGGAATTTTATCCCTGATCAATGTCGTTCTACTCTTTTGGCTGATCGGCATGGGGTTAATTTCATTTGCAATTGTAAAGGGAACCACTACAATGATAAATGCAATTGTATCTTGAAAGAGAGAGGCAGAGATCTGCTAGATGGGGATAAAAACTGATACTGATTAACTTTTTGTAAAACTCAAGCATGTTATGGAATTACTCAACTTACTGTCTGGTTGTTTCTTAGTTTGGTGAATGTCATTTGGATTTTGTTTCAGATGATGCTTAGGATTTATTCTTTTGCAGCTAGTTACCAGAGTTTACGAAGACGAAGAAGCACTTGAAACATATATCCGTTCTGATCTTTATGCTGCTTATGACCAAACTAAGTGAGTTACTTTCCTCTTTATTTTGGAATATACTATGTACAAAGATATGTCTTGAAAGTTGCGTGTCATGATTGTTTTAGATAAGGTAGATAATTTTGTTAATGTTTGAAAAGCTTCCGTGCACAAGCAGTAAATGAAAAAGTTGGGAAATGTAAATCAAAATATTACAAAAGACACCAAATCTTCTATAAAAATAGGGATCTCGTTGGTGGCTGAAAAAGAAAAATTGGACACGAGGCGATTCCTCAATGTACAAAGTCATTTTCAATTCTTCTAATACTCTCCAATTCCTTCCATGCAATCCACATAAGGGCTGAAGGGGCAACTTACCATGCCCTTGATCTTCCCTTCCTGCTTTTAAATACCCAAACTGTGGACACGTCTCTTACTGTTACCGGCATCACATATTTTATTCGGAAGCAGTTCTGAACCACTCTCCACAACCCAACTCCACCTTATAAGTTTGGTAATATGATATACTTTTGGAGGTTCCACGTGCCTTTCCACATGGTATATCCATGGTGGACTTTCTTTTTCAGACTAAAGGAGAAAGTGCTAAGTTATCTTTCCCTTTTCTTGTTTTTTTGGCAGGAACCTTACAAACCCCAAAATCAAAGGAGCAGTAGTATTTCATGAGCAAGGTCCTCAGTCATTTGATTATAGCATACGCCTAAACCATACGTGGGCTTTCTCAGGATTTCCTGATGTTAAAAACATAATGGACACAAATGGTCCGTTCCTGAATGACTTGTCATTAGGCGTCAATACCATACCAATTTTGCAATATGGTCTCAGTGGGTTTTTAACAGTAAGAGTTTGTTACTCTCTCTGCTACCTTTCGGATTCATGGTTCTGTTATCTTTTAACAGAACCATGATTCATGATTATGTTCAGATTTTATTGTTAGTTCCATGTCATATTTGGTTTGTTGTATTCTTTTAACATCATATCTTGATCTTCTAATGTATGTTATTGCCGAAGCTATAGTAATTACTTATATTTGAGTACTTAATAATTAACCTGCTATATGATCCATCTAAATCTCTTGTTTGGGATTGAGGTAGTTGTTATTGATGGCAGTGGTTCTGGGCCATCTTGATTCCTTTCATATGAAAATGTGTTAAGTTGGGTTCTTTCAATTTTATTTTATATTTTTGTACATCAATTTTTGGAGATGTTATGAATTTACAGTCTTGTTCATCAAGTGTGAAACAGATCTGTGTTGAGAGTATGCAAAGACCATCTAAAGAGCATAGTAACAAAAAATGTTATGTCACAAGACAACAATCAAAAAATGTTATGCCATAAGAGACCCTTTAGCACACCAGATACCTGATTGAATAGTTTAACCCTTAATATCAACTTGGGGAGTTTTGGAGTTGGGAACTCTTCTTTAGAGAATTGTTACCTGTTGATAATACTATGTAATGAACTAAGTATTTTCCTTTTGAAGACTTTAACTCTTAATATAGCAGAGCTTGTAACTTCAACCTGGTATTGGGAGAAGTAGAATTCTTGGTATTGTTTTACTTTTCATAAAAATATTATTGTGCATTAAACAAAGTGAAGTACACTATCCACACTTAGAGGGTCTATTGAAAACATAATAATTAGCATATATCTTGCGATCTGGTGGAAAAGACCAATTCAACAAGATATGCCTTGCCTGCATTAAGATCTAAAACTTGTCGTATTTACCCTCTTTGGTGCTTAATCTTTTGGATGAAGAGGAGAAACAAAGTTAAATATGACCTTAGGCTTATCTCTTCTACTTTACATATCTTGGTGCACTTACATGTAACAAAATTGTCTAAAGTTCTCAAAATCGATGGCAGGTTATAGCTTAGAATTCATTCTCTTTTACGGTCATCGGAGATATTCGTTTTCACCCCATATAATACTAGTTTGGAAGTGATTCTTTTTTTGAATTGGTAACTATTGTATATATTAATAACGTCAGTACTTAAGGTGTACTGAAAACCAAATTTACATGAAAAGGACAAATAGATGTTACGGATTGATTCCTAGCAAGATCCTAGTATGTCTATGATTGTCAATGTATCTTCTGTGTAAATCTGTTTACACCAAAAACAATAAAGAAGAATACAATTGAGTTTGATCTTCTGCACTGGATTGCTTCTGTCTTCAAAACATCTAGCGTTCCTTTCTCTCCAGACAGTCCACCAGATACAAGCTGGTACAGTCCTCCATCTTTCTCTACTAGATGATTCAGCTCCAGCTTCTTCCCAGCTATAAAGAACATCTTTAGGCCTGTTTGGCATTGACCATGAAATACCCCTAAGACTAATAAAGATTTTCCATAGTTTGTCTGTGATCTTGCAATGGAGAAATAGATGACTGACAGTTTCATCATTTTCCCCACATAGAAAACATCTTGAACACAGAGAGATTCCCCTTTTTATGAGATTATCCTGGGTTAGTACCGCCTCCTTTACTAATAGCCAAGTGAAGCATGCTACCTTGTATGGAATGTTTGTTCTCCATATATGTTTCCAAGGCCATGTGTCTACCTGTTGATTATTATGATTCAAAATCTTGTATGCGGCCTTCACCTGATATATCCCTCTGTTGTGCCTCTGCCACCAAATTTGGTCGAAGCCTTCCTGTAAACCTCTGAATGCTTCCAGCTCTTTGTAAAGGTCAGCTAATCTTGTTATCTCCCAGTCATTCAACCGTCTTCTGAGAGCAAATTCCCATCCTTGATGGCTCCTCATCTCAGCTACTGTCCTATGTTGGCTTTGTGCTAAACCAAACATATCCGGGTATCTTTCCTTTAAGCTTCCATGTCCCAACCAGTTATCATTCCAGAATGACGTGTTCCTTCCGTTGTTCACTCTTATGGAAGAGTGATTCTTCATTATAGGCCAAAGTTCTCCGATGGATTTCCACACACTTACACCATATGTTGTTCTGACTTCGTGTGACACCCGGTTGTTTTCCTCACCATACTTAGCTTTGATCACTTTGCTCCATAATGATTGGGGTTCTTGAGAGTACTTCCATAACCATTTCATTCTAAGAGCCTTGCTTTGATTCTTCAAGTTTCTTATTCCTAAACCACCTTGCTTTTTTGCCAGTGTGAGTGTCTTCCATTTAACTAAATGGAATACCCTTTTCTCCTTATTGCCTTGCCAAAGGAATGATCTTCTCAGTTTGTCCAATCTCTGTAAAATGCTTGCTGGGATTGGAAACAATGACATCATATAAGTCGGAAGTGAGTCTAATACTGAGTTGATTAGAATTAGCCTACCCCCAATGATAGATATTGTGATTTCCATCTTGACAACTTTTTCTCGCACTTTTCTATGACTGCATTCCAGATCTCTTTTGATTTGGATCTTGCACCCAGCGGCATCCCAAGGTAGACAGAAGGTAAGGACCCAACTTCTCCTCCCAGAATCTGTGTTAGTTGCTCCATGTTGTTAACTTCATTAATGGGAAAAATATTGCTCTTTCTCCAGTTGATGTGTAATCCCGAGACTCCCTCAAATAAGACCAAAATGATCCTTAAGAATCTAAGTTGCTCCGTTTTTGCGTCACAGAAGACAAGAGTATCATCAGCATATTGGAGATGTGTGATCTCTAGATTGTTTTCCCCACTCCTGTTTATCTCAAATCCTTTCACCCATCCACTAACTTTAGCCGTTTTGATCATGTTGTTCAGACCCTCCATGGCTATAATGAATAAAAAGGGAGATAAAGGATCGCCTTGTCTTAGACCTCTGCGTGATTGGAAAAAACCTTTTGGAGATCCATTTATGAGAATGGAAAATGTTACAGTTGATATGCAAAATTTCATCCATCTAATCCATTTCTGCCCAAAGCCCATTTCTTCTAACATTCTGAGTAGGAAACTCCAGTTTACATGATCATAGGCTTTCTCAATATCTAATTTGCATAAGATTCCAGGTTCTTTCTTTTTTATTCTTGAATCCACTGCTTCGTTGGCGATCAACACTGCATCTATTATTTGTCTTCCTTTGATGAAAGCCATTTGTTGAGCATCTACAATTTTCCCTACCACACTCTTCAGTCTCTCAGTCAAGACTTTAGAGAGCAGTTTGTAGAAACTCCCTATCAGACTGATAGGTCTGAAATCTCTCAACTCTTTAGCACCTGTCTTCTTTGGAATCAAGGCTATATACGTTGCATTGAAGCTTTTCTCAAACATTTCTTGAGAATGGAAGTTGTTGAAAGCTTCCATGACATCTTTCTTCAAAATGTCCCAACATTTGATGAAAAAACCCATTGTGTATCCATCCGGACCTGGAGCCTTGTCAGTTGCGCACATCTTCAAACAACTCAGGATTTCTTGTTCCTCAAAGTTACGCTGTAGAGACTCTCTTTCTGATTCTGAAATTATCGGACTATTTTCAAAATTGACAGTTGGTCTCCACTCTTCTGGTTCTGTGTACAAATCCTTGTAAAAATCGATGATCTCGTTCTCTATTCTTTCTGGATCCTCTACTACATCCTGTCGAATAAGTAGCTGATCAATGTTGTTGTGCCTCTTATGTGCATTTGCAACTCGATGGAAAAATTTTGTATTCTTGTCCCCTTCTTTTAGCCACAATGCCCTAGATTTCTGTCTCCATGCACTTTCTTCATTCTTGAGTTGATCCTCAATCTCCATTAGAATTGCTGCCTTCCTTACTGATTCCTCCTCTGTCAAAGCTCTTAATTGTTGCGTGGACTCAAACCCTGCAAGTTGACTCAGCAATTTTGATTTTTGCAATCCCAAATTACCTTCACAGCTTCTACTCCATTCTTTTAACTTGCCCTTGAGAGCTTTTAGCTTGCAAGCTAAAATGTAATCTGGCCTTCCTATGAATGCAAAAGATGTCCACCATTCTCTAATTCTGTCCTCAAAACCTTCCACATTCGGCCACCAATTTTCAAACTTAAAATATGATTTAGCTTTTTCCCAAACACCACAGTATAGAGCCACAGGTGAATGGTCAGAGATCAGCCTTTGTTGGATAGTTTGCTTGATGTTACTGAAGCTTTCATCCCACTCATTTGAAATGAGAAATCTATCGATTCTTGAAGCGGTTACATGATTGTCCCCTTTGAACCAAGTATAGTAGCCTCCTTCGAGTCGATGATCTATCAGCTCCAAATCTTCTATAAAATCCGAGAATTCCACCATCGCTCTGGACCTCCTAGAACATTCCCGTTTTTCAGACGGGTACCTTGTAACATTGAAATCACCACAAACCGCCCAAGTACCTTCAAACAATCCCCTCACTGCACCAATTTCTCTCCAAACTATTTTCCTTTCGTTTCTGCAGTTAGGAGCATACACTCTTGTTATGTGACATTGAAAATCCTGTAAAAGAGCCTCGAATTTACAAGTCAAAGTGTATGCACCCGTCTGCAACATCTCTCCTTTCCATACCCTGCAATCCCATAAAAACAGAATCCCCCCTCTTGTGCCGCTAGCGTCTAGACTTGCATACCTCACCCATCTTCCCCCCCATATTTGATTGACTATTTCCCTGATATCCCCCTCCACTTTTGTCTCTTGCATGCATATAATGTCTGCCTTCCAATTTTGCACTTGACTTTTGATGATCTCCCTCTTCTTCTTGTCATTCAAACCCCTTACATTCCATGAAATTACTTTGATCTTCATATTGGAATGATTGACAACTCCCTTCCCCTGCTTCTTTTCCCATCACTCTTAAATTTGACGTCAAACGAAGTTAGACCTCTTAATTCTAGTGCTCCTTTGAACCTTTGTTTTTTTGTTTCCAGCTCTGTCTCCACCCTTCTAACCTGTCTGCAACTGTCAATTTGCATTAAAAGCTCCAAAGCTTCTTCTTCATGGCCTTGAAAATCTACTCCAAACATTTTCCCCAATTTGATCATATTTTGATGGACCCAAAGTGTTGCATCCATGTCTTTATCCATTGATAAATTGTGTTGCTGAACTGCTATAGGAGTCACCTCCTCGACTTCCCAGTCTTGGATAGAGCTGGAATGCTTTAGTTGTTTTTGTTGTTCCAAAGCACTTCCTGCTTGCTCTTCTCTCAAGATTGTATTTATTATATGCGCCCCTTCATTCTTATCCGTTCTTGATGTCTCTGCTTTATCTTCCGTCTGACTGCAACTGTTTGATGTTCCTTTTGGCATACTATCAATGTTTGCGTTAGACATTGGATTCCTTGGACCGGACTCTTTTACCTTCAAGTTAAAATGGCCTCCCATTTCCTCCATATAAAGCTTCTGCCTAAATTCATCAGGGAGCTCACACGAGAGATCATTATAAATGACTTGAGCAGCCACATCGTAGTCAACGGATTTGAGCTCGTTGTTTGTCGCTTCAATGCTCCGAGACATCGAACTCGACCCATTTGTCAGTTTCACACTTGCCTTTCCTTTATCAGTGTTTTGCGAAATGGTACACCCCACTTGCTTGCTCAAGTGTCTCTCTAGTTTAAAAGATTGATCGTTTTCTGGCATATTCATCACGAATCTTGCCTGTCTTTCAGCCCAAATTGGGATGAAAAATTTGGTTCCGTCTCTTTCAATCCCAACCTCATTAGGGATCTTTCTTCCATCACCAACAATTTTAATTCTGGCCCACTTGAGATGGTTCTTCAGATCAGTTTCTTCTTCAGTAGCAATCCATCCCCCACAGAGATCTCCTATTTCTTTGAAGATCTTTTGTGACCATAGGTGTAAAGGAATCCCCATGGCTCTAATCCAGCAAGTTTCCACCATTTGAGAGTTTGGAATGCATCCAGCAGTTTGATTCCACCATTCCAGATGAATCTTGAACTTTTTCCATCTCCATTCTCCTTGCAAAATCTGCTCTGCCATATATCTGTTCGGGAATTCAAAGAGAAACATGTTGCCAGTCATTTCATACATGTTAATTCCATATGCTTTGCTCCATGAAGCGCTCGCCCATCGCCTTATGTCTGCTAAGGTGGGTCTCTCTTTGATTTCTTCTTCGAAAGAACCGATAATGCATCTTTTTAGTAGACCCTCTTCCTCGCTTCCTGACGGTTCCACAACATATATCTCCCCCTTTTCTATACTGACCTTTGCCTCTCGAAGGGTGCTGGACTGCCATTTACTCTCCTTAATTGCTTTGGCATAAGGATAGTTTTCCTCAGTGAATCTTGGTGGGAGAGTGGGATTCATTTTGGGAGTCTGGTATATGAATCTTTCTATCTTAGCTGCTATATCTTTCCAACCTGCATTCACAGCTAACTCTGGGATTATAATAACCGACCTTCCTTCTCCCTTCAGCGATAGAATACTCATGTATCTACCATGCACATTGAACTTCCTAGTACAAAAGTATTCTGCCATCTGATCCTTGTACTTCCATCGCTTCACCAAATTCATTTTATCTGTCGATGCTTCTTTAAGTACATAGCAAACCCAATCCATTGTCTTTCTACCCATGGATGAACGTCTCAACATATTGCGACTTCTCTCCACCCACTCAAACCATATATCTTTGTTGGAATTCCATTTGGTGATGTCAAAAGATTTGAATCCAGCATTGAAATATATCCTATTTTCTCCCATTTTGAGAAGTTATACCCAACTGCTCAGATTTGGATTTAGAAGGGGTGCTTGGTAGTCATCATAATGAAGTAAAAAGAAAGAAGAAATGCTGAAATCTGAGAACTGAAACGAAATAGGTGCCCTGCCTTAGTTATAAAAATGAAAGTTGTCGGAAATCAGAAAATGTTGGATGGATGTGCTCGGAATTATCACATGAAGAGGCTGTCCAAAAGAAAATTTCGAAAAAAGCACCGGAGCACTGTTCACGCGCCGGCGCGTGGAGATGGACTCGCCGGAAGAGCCGCGCGTGGCGGCGCGTGGGGACTTTCTGCAGGACGGCGTTTTCAGTGGTCTGATCGGAATTTCGTGGGGGTGCTGGTGGTGTTCATGAAAACTGAGAAAAACCAAAAACTCAGGCTCCTCGGGGAGTGTGCCTGAGAGCTGAAGAGGTAGAGAGAGAAATACTTTCTGTTTTTTTTTACCTCCACTGCGTCTGATATT
>JASVEL010010633.1:0-12334 GCA_032618575.1 Nicotiana noctiflora | reverse complement strand
GCAATATCGCCGATATTTTTCGCGCATTTTTAGAAAAATCTCGGCCTGCGTCTCGTCCCTACGAGTACTCTCCACCTCCGGCATGTATGACTAAAAAAAGAGAATAAATGAGTTAGTAAAGACAAATATTACAAAGCAAAAAAAGGGGGAGATGAAAACAAACAAAAAGGTAACTCACCCTTAGGCCCATTGCGACCATACCGCGTGACAATTTAGAGTCGCTGACATACTGAAAAGCACGACAGAGCATAGAAGGTCAAACTGTGGCACAAAATCCACCGTGTCTTGCAGAAGGCTGAGATTTGATGGAATTTCGAGAATTCTAGAAGGGCCTCCTGCTCTTACTACGATTTAGGTAAAGCCCTCCTCGAACATCCTAATGTCCTCATGATCAATGTTGAATTCAAACTCGTAAACATCAACTATGACACCTTTTTCCCTCTCTTCGGCCGAAGAAGAAGTGTGGTTTAGTTGGGATGTCGAAGGGCCACCCAAAATAGTAACGACAGCCTTGAGACTTCGTCTCTCTACCACACTAGCAAAAATAGTAAAAATAAATTAATTTTATTTTCTCAAAATTTATCATTATTTACATATTTTAGTGTGTCAAAGTAATAATTAATTAAGGTTAATTTTGCGAGAATATCTTTCTTTTCTATGAGTTTGTATTTTTAAAGAGTGTGTTAAAAATAAAATGATCACTTGTTCGTAACATGGAGTATACCAAAGATAAACGGTCCAAGAATTGACTGTGCGGAATGGGTATCGCATAGGTCATTTACGTTTCACAAATAAGAGAAGCAGTTCAATAGTTCCCACTTCCAATGAATATGATTATTAAAGCATTGAATATGCATAAAAATTATTCTAATTAATGATTATTAAAAAATTTACATGTAATTAATTACCTAGATCTAGTTGTGCAAATATTCTTCCCACAATCATAAATTCATAATACAAGAAAATCAAGGTAACGTGTTAACCATTCCTAACTTTTTTGCTTTTAATTACTCTCTACCGTATTGTGGTAGACTTTTATTTCCTAATAAATGTATGAAGTTATACCAATGGCAGATCTAGAAAAGAGCTTCCCTAGTAAAGATACAAAGCGTCAAGATTAGGTGCCGTTGACATTTCCACAATTAATTATCTGTCTGTCTACTTGGCACCACATGGAGATAGGCAGTCGCAAAAAGTAGTTCACTACATAAAGGATATTAAAGTTACAAATTTAAAAATAGCTAGAGTTAACATCCGTGGTTAAAAAATAGCCATATTTTAAAAGTTATCAAATTTAGCTACTTTAAATCTGAGAGAAAATATTGTTCAAAATATGATACGCCCGGAAATTTTACGGGAGTTCCAACATAAGTATCTTGAACTCCCGCAAATTTTACGGGAGTTCCAGGATAACTATGTTGGAACTCCCGTAAATTTTATGGGAGTTCAAGCATATTTATGCTGGAACTCCCGCAAATTTTATAGGAGTTCCAGCAAGTATAATTGTCTAGTATAATATACTGGAGTTTGGAGCACTGATGCTCCAATCTCCCGCAAATTTTACAGAAGTTAGCAAAATATACAGATCCAGCATAATATGCTGGAGTTCGTACACAAATGCACCAGAACTCCCGTATATTATACTGGACCGATCCATGTTGCAGTAAAATAGTGGCTATTTTTCATTAATCAGTGTAAACACTGACTATTTTTCATTAATCAGTGTGAAAACTGGCTATACCATAATATTTTAACCATATTAAACCAAACAATAAAACCGATATATTAGACCCAATAAGGTGAATGGTCCTGTCAATTGTTAAAAAGCTGAAAAAGAGAAAAACCACAAGAATTTGTAGTTAGTTTGAATCTTAACCTTCTCTTATTCATTGCTTTCTATCCTAGGCTTTACAATAATAACATGGTTGTTATAATATGCATACGAATAACATAGGTTGTTATAATATGCATACGCAGATCTTATTTTACTTTAAAAAAGAAAAGATATTGTTTCTGGTATACCACGGGCTCAAGAAAAGTATAATCACATTAGATTTTAAAAAGGAAATATGGCAATAAAGAAACAAAATGAAAAGAAATAATAGGTAATAATAAAAATCTAAAAATAGAAATAACGTTAGTGTTATAGTATGGAAAAGAAATACATTTAACTTCTATATCCTGCTATCAAGGGTGTTGTGCTCTGTTAGCTAAAGATATGTTATGTCCCGCCATATTCTTGATTTTCTACTGTTTGAATAAACTGCATAAAGAGGGAAAAAAAAACATCCTTTAGTTTGTTTTTCCGTGTACAGATCACCTCATTCATATATGAATGAATAAATTTCGTACTTTTGGGCAAGATTTAGGGGAGAAAAAAAGAAATCTCATTAATGTACCAAAATAATACTAGAATAATACAGCATCCACGTTCAAAAGGGACCCACTCTCCTTAACCCAGTCTACAAAGTCCATACGCGCCAGTAACACGTATCGTTAATACAGTGATCTCTCCCACTCATAGACTAAACAGATCTCTCTCTCTATATATAAAATCCAAATGTTGTGTAGATATTTCTAAGTCTGCAAAAATGTTACCCAAAGCTTATCTTCCTGTTGTAATCTTCCTCATCTTCTGTACTGCCACGTACGGCCGCGTTATCAGCGACCAGCCGTCATCGGATCTGGTCTCCGACAAAGTTCACGGCGGCAGTAGTGGTCGTGAACATGGAATTATCTCGCTTTTTGCTGAAACAGAGGAGGCATGTGAACAGAGCTATGGTTTTTTGCCTTGCACTAAAACTGCTCTAGGAAATGTCTTCCTTATCCTTGTGTATGGTTACCTTATGTTTCTGGCTGCTACTTATCTCTCCTCCGGTAGTGAACTGTTGCTCGAGATTTTAGGGCCAGGTCTTATTGGTGGACTCTTCCTTCCTGCGCTTGGTGCTCTTCCTGATGCTATGCTCATTCTCGGTATAGTAATCCTCCTTTCTTTCACTCTGTTTATTTTACCAGTACTCCCTATATGTGATTGTGTAATGTGTTTGACTGAGAAAAGAAATTTTTTCAATTTTTGAGTTAAAACTAGTCATACATATTGGTGTGACCCTAAATTAGGATAAATTTAAAAATTTAAAGTTAAATTATTTTTAAATATAAAAATTTATTATTCTTTCTTGTAAAGACTAGTAAAAGTAAATCGCATAATTTGAGAACGGAGAAAGTATAATTTTATATTTCCGGAAATAATGGCGTAATTATTAAAATTTGATAGGAATTCAGGCATCATTTCTTATTGTTTTGAAATTAAACTTAACAATCTGACGACTAAAAGAAATATTACACATCATGATAATTAATAATTTAATTAATTTCTTTTTTGAATTGAAATCATTTTTAGCCAAGTAATTTGTGACAGAAGGAGTATTATTATGGGATATTGGAGCGATTGAAAATTGCACCAGAAGGGAACAGAGATCCGACAATTTCGTTTGTCTTGTTTTATTTTGTTTAATCTTTTTGGATTTAAGTTATGTTCGTTGATGATGTACAATGCATAGACACTTTTAGGACTTATAGTTAACTTAAATTGGTGTTCCATTTGACCCTTTCGTCAAGCTTTGGACATCTCACCAGGATCTTAGGTACCCAGCAAATCTTATGTGTAAACTTATTTTCAAAGAACGAAATCCACTTTTATACAAACCTAACCCCAATACTAAAAATAAATTAGGCAGGTATGTGAATCCTCTGCACTTTTTTTTGGTTTAACTGAGTACTCCCTCCGTTTCAATTCCTTTTTACTCCGTGCCAAAAAGAATGACCTCTCTCCTTATTTGGATACAATTTACCTTTATGTAATTTACCTTATAGCCACACAAAATAAAGGTACCTTGTTTTACATTACAAGATCAAAAGTCTTCTCTATTTTTTTAAACTCCGTACCAGTCAAATGAGTTCATATAAATTGAAACAGAGGGAGTATTTATTAAATTAAAAACTAAACATCATTACATGAAACATTCATGGTTGTCCCATTGGGATCAACTTTCACTCTATTCTAGCCCATTTCATATGATACTGTAACTGAATAATTTGTCTTTGTAAGTGCACTAAGGGTTCTATAGAACTGTATATTCTCTATCATTTATGAAGGTGGTTTCCGGCCAGTTTGCACATACTTTGATTACCTGCTATAGCTATCGGGTAGCTCTGACCGCCAAAACAAGAAAAATCTCGGGGTGTGGATTTGAACCTATCATATAAACATAAAAGTCTGTAAATAGGAATGGCCAACACGGGACCTACTCTTAATGTAATAAGAACTGAATACTTATGAACTAGTTGGTATCGCTGATATGGATCATTTGTTATGTTCGTAGCTAAGTTTTTATTTTCCGGAAAAAAACCTTGGTTTGTTATTATATCATTAAAAGCACTTGTTGCAAGTCGCATTAAGCCTCACAAGTTTCTTATTTTAACCTCATTGTTTCAGTATCGGGGGTATCCGGAACTGCTGCAGCTGCTCAAGGCCAGGTCTCTGTAGGAATAGGCTTGTTAGCTGGGTCAACAGTGATGCTTCTTACTGCAATATGGGGAACCTGTTGCATTGTTGGCAAGTGCGACATACAAAATTCTGTTGCTGTGGACTTGAGAGACACTAAAGGGCTCAGCTTGACTGGTTTGTCTCGTTACTTAAGAATATGTACTCGCAAACTTGCTTCTGTTGATCTGCTGCAACAAGTCGATGCATTATATTATAAAAGCCTAGTTGGCTCTTACAAAAGAAATTAAAGAGAAAACAAAGTCTAAAATCCTTTTACATCATTTACATGCTAACTAATAAACTGCAAAAAAACGAAGAGGTGGCTCATGAATCTGTTCTTTTTCTTAGAAGGACTGGAGCCATTCCGTGGTTCATATCTGTACTACTCTTGAAGGGCAAATATTGGGGGGAATTACAGTACGAGCAGCTACTGAGCTGTCACTGGCTTTCAAAATTCTGATCCATACTTGTTGAAAAAAAAGGGAAGACAATTCCGAGAAGAAAAGATGACTTTGTTGAGATTTTGAATGTAAATTTGCTAGTTATATGCATAGAGGGACTTTCATGAAACCTTTTCACCCATCTGGATGGCAAATGAGGAAATCTTGTATATTTTGATCTTAGCATATGATTAAAAAGGATTTAAGTGTCAAAAACTTTAGGCTTCGTACATGTCTATGGTGACAGCATATTCCTTGTAATTCTCCTTATGATCAGTAACATTTGCATGTTATATTTCATGGGTGTAGGAGGCAGTTTTTTACTATCATAGTGCTTCTGCTCACAGAGTAGATCTTCTCTCTGTAGGTTCCGGTGTTACTACCGATATCTGGACAAGCTATGCTGCAATGATCATGGCCGTGTCTGTTCTTCCATTTATTGTTGTGCAGTTGCCACAGCTCTTCCATTCAACTTCAGGAAGACATTTAGCGGTCTTAGTAGCACTTATCATATCACTGTCGCTTCTTGTTACTTATTGCCTTTATCAGGTAATTGTCATATTGTCATTTTTTTCTTTCCATCCAAGTTGAAGTATTCTTTCTTGCACACTGCTACAATCTACATCATTATCTGCGTAGAATATGCCCAAGAATGAGCACATTTTTCAAAATCTAATCAACTTTTACAGTTTTGAATTGAATAATTCAATTGGCATGCCAATGACTCAAGTAGCTTCCACCCAACCATAGCCATAATGGTTGAGCTGGGATCAGAGTACAAAATGCTTTCCATCACTCTTCTTAGAAAATAGAGAAGTAAAAGGAAAAAAAAGCCTAATTGTCCTATATGCCTGGCTGATAAATAGATAAATCGTGCTGAACTACTTCTTACTTTTGATGCAGGTCTTTCAGCCCTGGATACAAACTCGAAGACTTGCCTATGTAAAACATAAACATGTCATATCAGGAATTTTGAAACATTTAAAAAAGCATTCATTGGGGAGGCTTTTCACAGATCATGGAACACCAAATATACAAGTCATAGAAAAGTAAGCTTGAAATTCTTTCTGCCCTGTTCATATCACCGTAGAATGTTGGCTGATGTGATGAAGGTTTGTGTGACAGGCTGTTCAACGCAATAGATGAAAATGGTGATGGATATCTTTCCCATTCTGAATTAAGAGCTTTGGTCGTAGGAATCAGTCTTGAGGAGATTAACTTAGACGAAAATGATGCTATAGCAAAGGTACTGAAGGACTTCGATACATCTTCTGATGAGAAACTTGATCTGAAAGAATTCATTGCTGGAGTTGAAAAATGGCTTTACGAAGCCAGGAGTTCTAATGGTTCTTCTCGCGAGGCTGGTCCTGATACAATGAAATACCTTGACGATTTTCATGAGGTATGTTCTGAGCTGATGACGTTATTTAAATATTTATAGGTAGGAAGATATGATACAATGTGGATGTTTTTTGCAGCAAACAAGGATGGAGCACAGTCTCTTGGGGGAGGATACAAGTGATGAAGTTGTTGAGGGTGTTGAAAATCCTCGAAAAGTTGCCATTAAGGCTGCATTACTCTTGTTACTGGGTACTATTATTGCTGCTGGTTTTGCTGATCCTCTGGTGGACGCTGTTAATAATTTCTCCAGTGCCACGAGTATTCCAACTTTCTTCATCTCATTCATTGCACTACCTCTGGCAACCAACTCCAGCGAAGCAGTGTCGGCTATCATCTTTGCTAGCCGGAAAAATAAGAGATCCGCATCATTAACATTTTCTGAGGTCTGTTTTTCTGATTTAACTTCTTCGTCTTTAGTAGTAGAAAATCATGTTTTTCTATCCAATGCTTCATTAGTTAGCCTAAAAGATCGAATCCTTAATTAGCAACGTAAAAGATGTGGACTTAAACTAAAGATTGCTTACTTATAAACCCCTTGTTCACAATTTCAAGTTGTACCGGCACTACTAGGCTAGATTTGCTAGCAGATAGAAGTTTGCTAACCTATCATGGTCTGTTAAAGCAAATGAAGAGACACCATTCATAAAAAAAGGTATATAGTAATAAAATAAAGAGACCAAGAACTTCAACTAAAGATTTTGAAGATGTCAGCCATTACATGGGCAAATTTCTGAGAGGACTTGGTATTTATTAGTTTTCATGCAATGATCACTTATGTTTTACTTTAAATTTTACTGTTAGGGAAGCATTGTTTCTTTTGTTCCAATAGAGGTTACTGTGGAACATTCCTTGTGGTTTCTGTTCCTAATTCAAATGTTGCGTGATTTTACATTTGGAATTAAGCTTGTTTTGTTTTGGGCACTTAAGTGGTTTTTTTATGGTTGGTGTGGTCGATACTGTTTCCCAGCGTGATTAATAATATTTCTAATGCTATCTTGCAGTTATATGGAGCAGTGACCATGAACAATCTCCTTTGTCTGTCAGTCTTCTTGGCAATTGTTTACATCAGAGGATTGACATGGAACTTCTCATCTGAAGTGCTGGTTATTCTAATAGTTTGCGTTGTTATTGGGGTCTTAGGGAGCATCCGCACCACCTTTCCCCTCTGGACTTGTTCGATAGCTTTTCTGCTTTATCCATTGTCCCTTGTACTTGTGTATGTTCTTGACTACGTATTTGGTTGGTCATAGATTATAGTATGGAACAAAAGATTTATGTGGTTGGTCTTACACCAGAGTTGGGTGTGTATATTTTCAGCAGCAGTGCACATCAGACGTCTTGAATATGTCAAAACTTCTTGATTATAAAACTCCATTGCTCTTGACTGAGCAGAGAAACCTTGTTTTTATGTGTAATTTGGAACTCCAAGTCATCTGTTTATTACATTTTGTGTTTCAGTTTTCAGGTCTACAACATGCCATTGAATGTTTAGCTGAGTGCTACTGTATTCTTGGTCCTCCCCCCCCCCCCCCTCTCTCTCTCTCTCTCGATGAAATCCTTTTTTGGACACCATAGTGTCCAATTTTCTAACAAAGTTGGAATGGAAAATCACAGTATAGTTAAAGACTAATATGGATGGTTAGACTTTCTGCAAAATACAAAGAGGTATTCCTTCACGATTCTTGTCAATGACAAAATTCTGGAAAATAGCTGCCTAAGACACGAGATGAAGAGCTTTTGTTTACCATCTTTCTGTAATAGAACTAGAATCAAACAACTATTTTTGTTTCTTTGGGGAACATGATGCCAAGGGCATCTTTTTTCATTTTTCAACTAGTTTTCTATAAACTATTCCAATTGCCGTGAATGTTAAGACATTCATTACAAGGAATTTTTTATACCCATGTAAAGAATAAAAGCCACACCTGGAGGACTTAACAAAGCCAGCCACCTCTTCATATGGCAAAAACACCATATGACATGGACTTAACTTCTTCTATAGCTTCAGGTTAAGATCAACTTTTCCTCCTACTTCACCTTGACAGTTGCTTTTGGTTATTCCTGCTTGGCCAATTTGCACGTTCGCGGATGGGAAGAATCTGAAGATGGGTTGTTGAACTAATCTGTTTAGGCCTGGCTTAGTGCTAGGCTCTTCAGCAACTTCCTGTGGAGTTCATAAACTAAATAAGGATTCATATAAAATACATGAATCATAAAATAATATGCTGAAGTCCGTTTGTTGCGTACTTGAAAGGGTACAGTTTCGAATTTAAATAGCTCGCTGTTCTGAGGGGCTGAATTAGATAAGTGTTGCTGATTTCTTTTACCAACTGCTGTAGGAGGAGCCAATGTGAGAAAATCTCCGTTGAGAACTCTATTTTCTTCGTTAACTCTTGTTGGTTTTGCCTCAGACAGGGTTCTTGATCTTAAAGGAACTTCTCTGAAAAATTGACCAATAAGACTTGTCAAGAGGTACTCAAAAACTAAAAGTATGCCATCTTCAGGGGAGATATCAAACCTTTTATGAAGATTTCCTGATTCTGAATGCACTGTACATTCGTTACTAAAGGAAGCTGATTCGTGTGATCCAGATACAGGGCCAATATAGCACGGAGGAAAATTTTGAAATGTAGGAACGGGTGGGTATTCTGGAGGGAATGGATATGGTCTTTTTATGCCAACCATCTACATTAACAAACAAAATAATAGCTTATCAACCAAAAATTTCAAAACCGATCTCTTCTGCACAAACAGACTAGAAAATAGAAATTTCAAGAATACACAGTGGAATATCTTGAAGGGAGCCTTGCTGTAACTGGTAAAGTTGTTGTCACGTAACTAGGAGGTCACGGGTTCGAACCGTGGAAACAGTCTCTTGCAGAAATGCAGGGTAAGACTAGGTAAATTTACCTTCACTTCTTCAGGCCAAAGAGGTAGATAGTGATAGTCATTATAACTTTGGTTTGAAGGGGGCTCCATCTGAAGATTTCTTACAGATGATGATGAGATATTCACCTGCAACATTCACAATAAAACTAATTAGCCTAAGCATACTAAATACAAAGAAAGACATGTTAGCCCAATAATGATTTAAAGTACAGTGCTGTTAGAGGCGGATGTAGTATCAACAATGGTTCAACTAACCTAGCATTTTAGCATAAATACATTTGTGAAAAAATCACTAAAATTTCAACAAATATAATGGATTAAGTGGTAGGAATCCAAAAGTCAAACACATCAACTTTAAATTCTTGATCCGCCTCTGAGCACCGCAAGTAATAAGTAAGCTGAAAGCTGGCTTACCATTGCTGAAGAACAAGCAGGCTGCTGATATTGTTGTGATCTAAGCAGCACATTGGGTAAAGACAAAAGTGGGATCTGGGGTTCATGTAACAACTTTTGATTAGGCTGAACACCACCACCACCACCATATTGATACAACTTGTTGTTCTCTTCTTCAGGACTGTACTCACTACTCCACAATTTAAAGCAATCATCATAGCCTGGACCCAAAATTGCTGACAAATTCATTCTACTTTCACCCATCATACCAGTTGTTTTCGATGGATTTGGTCTAGAGTCACAATTATTCGACGATAATGGTGTTTGTGTAGGGATTGAAGAAGAGTTGAGTTCAGGCTTAAGAGAGGAATCTTGTTCTGAGACAATTGAATTGTGTGGTAAAACACTATCTGCATTGATAGTTTCTTTTGTATGTTGTTCTTCCAATCTAATCCTCTCAAGTTGAGCAACACCTAGTCCTCTTTGTGGTACTTTTTTTTGCTTCAACTTTTTGCTATTGCTATGATCTTCTATAGTCATTATGGCCTCAGCCATCAAATTAACGTCAAAAAAATTGTATTTTTCTTAAGAAATACAGAATATATAAACAGAAAGAGAGGAGGAAATAGTATGTGAGACAAAGATCAGATCACTAAAATATGGAAATAAAGCACACTTGAGAATTAATGGAGTAAAAGGAAAGTGATCAAGAATCCAAAAATTCAAATAAATTTAAATGCTGCAAATCTAAAGGAACCTAAAAAAAAGGGTCTCTCTCTCATTTAAACAATCTAATATGTCGCCCAAATCCTCGCTCCACTCTTCATTTCTATCTCCTAGACCGACTCTCTTGTACTCTTCTTCCTCCTTTCTTTTCTCCTTCCTCTTTTTTGCTTTTTCACTTCTTTTTCCTATTTTCTTCTTTAAGTAATTATTACTACTATTATTTGCAAAATGTGGCTCCATTTTATATTGCATGCATGCAACTCACTAACCAAAATATATTAAATTAAAGAAAAAGAAAAATAGATCTTCATTCAGTACAAATGTCCAATAATACTACATCTAACTTAGTAGCTGTTGCTTAAACCTTATAAATATATTAAAATTTTGTTAAATATATATATAAATATTAAAATTTTGAATCTAGTAACTTAATTGATTAATGACATCCATATTTTCGGTGAAGTTACGAATTTATCCAAGGATGTTCAAATTTAAAAAAATTAAATGGAATTCTCTGACAATAAATATTCAATATATATTATATATCCCTAAAACCTATTAATATTTTACCCATATACATAATATACTTTTTCAATGAAAGGATGGTCAATTGTAGTTTTGTCCCTTTTCCGAACTCATATAGTTCAAATTCTTAGTCTGCCTTTATCTTTGGTGTGACGAACTCATCCATCTCTAACCACCTAGTAATAAACAATAAAAGGCTCCTCCTTTAAGTCTCTTTTTTCGCTTTCTCGAGTTTTTGATTAAATATTGATACGTTGTTAAACGATTTGTTTTTTAATAAAAAAAAAATACTGTCACATATAGGAATAGCATAGACCTACGTACGATCTTATGTAAGGTGGTCTTGATTTTTCAACTATTCCGTTATGATGAAATATAATTTATATTAATGTTGTCACTCTTCTTGAAAATGATTGATTGTCCAAAGTGATTTCGGAAGGTCATCATCAAGTCCCTTGCGTTCATCCAACTCTCTAACCGAAACGCCAGAAACAAAGAAAAAGATAATAAATCCGATGATATATATATATATATATATATATATATATATATATATATATATATATATATATAAAGAATAAAAACTCACGGTGTATTTGGAATGAAGTAAAATATTTTCTTTGAAAATTAAAATAAGTGATTTTCATACTTCTTTTCCGATGTTTAGTTAGGTTGAAGAAAATATTTTTAGAAAATATATAATTTAGACAAACAGTATATGAGACAAAGTAAATAAGTGCATGGGAGAGTGATAGATCGGGGTCTAGGGGCCGGAGTGATAGTGGCATTGTTGGGGGATGGGGGTGGGGCAGAAAATAGAGTGTGAAAGGTTGAGAAAGAATATTAGTAAATATTTTCTCTTCTTTTAGTAGGAAGTCATTTTTCTTAAATATAAAAAAATATTATTCAAAATATTTATTCCAATCAAATATAAGAAAATTAAAAAATATTTTCCTCACTATCAAACACACGTCGTAGTCATCTTTTTAGCATCAACCAAGTGTTACGCAAGCCATCTACGTCTTGACCACCGTTGGCTAATTTGGAATAAGATCAATACCTCATTCCTTACTAGCAAGTTAGATTGATTGAATATATATTATTGATCCCTATTAAAAAATAAGAAAAATAACATCGTATTATCACTTTTAGCCCGCGACAAAAATTATTTACATTTGATAGCCAAAAAAGTATATAAAATTTATATAATTTTATATATAACATCATTGGTGGACCAAAGATTTTAATCGAGCGGAGTCAATATGCAAAAAATAAATATACAAAGACGTTAACAAAAATATTGTTTTATTAAAAATGTATAATTTTCTCTCCCTAAATTATGTATATAAAGCTTCATTAGTATTGTTTACCTCGAAAATATGAGTAACGATTAAATTTGATTTGTGGTTTTAAA